>BMAO01004757.1:131561-193744 GCA_019973975.1 Trichonephila clavata
AACACTGGTAATGGACAAGGAGGATACGGTGACGCTTGTATCAGGACTGCAAGGTGGTGACTTAAGAGTGGTAGCCTCTGCATCTGGTGATCGAGGATTCGGACGAGGAAGATATAGTAGCGGCTATGGTAGCGACTCAGGAACTTCAGCCACTGGAGAATTTAGTGGCTATTTAGATGTTCCATTATCTGGAAGAGTTTCTGCTGCTGCTTCTCGTCTTTCGTCCCCAGCAGCTGGTTCACGAGTTTCTTCAACTATTTCCTTACTTTTGTCCAATGGCATTACAAACACAAATGCATTATCTAGCGCTATTGGTAATATTATGTACCAAGTTGGCAACAGTAACCCTGGTCTATCTAGTTGTGATGTTACTGTTGAAGCCCTGTTAGAAATTTTATCGGCTCTTTTATCGATTTTGGGTTCTGCAAGCATTGGAGAAATTAATTACAATTCTTTGGGGCAATCTGCTGAGATCGTCAGTCAATCCATGCTCCAAGCCCTAAGTTGAATTTAATTACATCAGCCTTCTCTGTTTTGAATTTTACAAGACATTCTTATTTTTTTTTTTATGTATGATCTCTTTCAATAAATGAATTGCAAATTTCAAAATTGTTTTTCCTTATTTGTTTCATGTTTTTTTTTGGCACTCCTTTATTTTCGCAATTTTTTTTCGTAACATAATATTGAAAATTTTTAAATTTAAATTTTAAGAAATGTGAAACTACTAGAGATGTGTAATCTTCTTTCTGAACTCGATAAACGTTTCTTTTGAAATCTTAATTTTTTTCCATTCGAATTTCTTAAAAATTTTAAGAGGAAAAGTAATTTTTGACACACCATTTCTATACAAATGGATGTTGATGTGTAACACGGATTATATAGTATTTTAATTTCTTTTTTTCTCTTTGTAAACATAGCTTCCATATTACATATATTTATCTAACTCTCCTTCCCTTAAGGGGTTTGAAAAAAGGAAATATCTTAACAAGATGATAGATTCAAGAATCAAAAAGGAACATCATTAACTGTAACTGTGTTTGGGTGATAATAGCTTTTCTTCTAAACTGTAATGCAATGCATTGCACATTTACAATCTTACTTTTTAAACAAAACATCAAGGTGCTTTTCTCGGCAAATTACGAAGCGTTTCATCCAAAAATATTTTTGTACAGGTATAAAAATTTTTTTTTTTATTAATGCATATAAATTTTTTTTAAACAATCGAAAGTGAGAAGAACTCTAATTTAAATAAAGATCTTGATTGAATTTCTTAATATTTTTCTTAAAAAAAGTAATTGTGTACGCGCATTTCATATAAACAAACCTATTTCTACTTAGGTCAACAAAGAAAAATTTTATTTTAGTTACCTTTTATTAAATAGTTACCATTAATGTAAAGATGTATATACATATGACAGAATAATAATACTAAGTGACAAAATAGAAAGCGATTTCCCTTGCAATTTTCCATTTTCCTTTCTATATATGGTGATGGATAATTATTTTTTTGTTTATTGAGTTTTATTCATTCATTAAATTTAATTATTCTAATAAAATAATACAGTAAAAATGATATAACGTTCTCATAAATTAGGCCATCCCAGGTGGGATTCGAACACCCGACCTTTGGATCAGAAGTCCAACGGGCTATCCATTGCGCTACAAGACTTTCCTTTCTATATATGCTGTTCGACTAGAATTTTTATTTGTTACTATTTATTAATTTTTTAATTTAATTAATGAATTTATATTTGAAAAAAAAACTGTATTAGCATTAAGTGCTTTCCACTACAAGTTTTAAAAAATTTATTTGAATTTGAATATACGAATAGAAAGTATTTTATAAACGATTGAAAATTTGAACAACATTATAAATAAATAAATATTTATAGGGTGAGTGTGAACTATATACATATTAGTAGGAATTGAAAAATAAATACAGGGGACAAAAACTTAAAATTCATAAAAAAAACTACGTTAAAAGAGCATACATAAAATTAAGAAGATAAAAATAATTTTTAGTAATTGGTTATTCTTTACTTTTATTCAAAGGAGCGAATAGGTTTTTTCCCTTCTAATAATTCTAATTAATTTTAAGCAAATAACTTACCTGTGTACTTAAGCCGTCATTAAAACGCAATTTTATATAAAACAGTTCATTAGTATTAAATTAATAAATAATCAGTTTATAGCTTTTGTGTGATTAATTTTAAAATACTTTCTTCTAAAACTTTATCATCTATTAATAATTAAATGTTAAATACAATAGCGAAGAAAAAAGTACGAAAGCAATACAAATAGCTTTAAATAACATATTCAATATTTGCTTAAGAAAGGTTTTTAAAATGCAAATTATGTTTTCAAACTTGTCTTTACAATGAAGCAAAATCACAAATTATAATACATTTAATCTATGAATATAAATTATACCCTTATTAGAACACTGATAATTAAATTCAAATGTATTTAAAGAAGTACAATAACATGATATAACTCAAGTAACCAATAAAATATTTCGTAATACTGGTGTTTGAAAACCTCAAGAAAAAAGTATGTTCATTCTAATGAAGGTGCACAATAAAGTGCATTGAGAGCAAGCACACCATCATTCCACATTACCGAGGCTTGTCTTAGCTCTTTCAGTCATTGCATCATTAATTGTATTTTAAACCAACAATGTCTGATGTCCTGGTCTAACTGAGGGATAGGCAAACAGTGGCCCGTGGGCCCGTCAAGGCAGTTCGAAAACCAAATTTTGAAAAAATGATCTATCTCCCCCTCTTTCTCTTTTTGTTTGTTTTTTGAATGAACATGTATTTTTGAGCAAAGTTTTTCTTGGGGTTCTTCTTTTAGTTCAACAGGAGTAAATATAGATGTCATAAACTTGAAGACTATGATAAGAATTTCACAACATTCACTTTCACTCCTGCTTTCAAGAAAAATTGTTGAAAAGTGTGGCAGGATACATTTGTATTATTAAACTTATTCCGAAATTAAAAGTGCTTGAAGCTATAAATGGTATAAAATTATCACAACGAAAAAGTTTTTTTTTTCAATGGGGCTGCGCACACATTGGTATTTAAACCTTTGCAGACCTAGTACATTCCTTAGGAGCTGGTACCACTTTTTAAAGCTGCACCATATAGGCGATACCAATTACAGCAAGCAATTTTGACGCCCAGTTTCCCCCATAGAGGGAGGCACCTGAGCTCTTGGCGATGCAAACTTTGTACTAGGATTTAATTTTGCCGAGAGCATCCAAGCCAAACAGACACTCTAAGAATCTTTTGCATGCGGTATAATCATACGACATGGCCGCTGTCGATTTTCTGCATCAAGAAAATCCACCGACTTGGGTTTAGAAAGCCAGCGACAAACCAACCACGCCAATCAGCCGGCACAACGAAAAAGTTACGGTTTGTAATCCCGTACTATATTTTCAATCTTACGGGATCACAGTATCCAAATCTCGGGATTCCAAATGGACTTTATATAAAAAATACTTACACATTAGCATGGCTTAAATCACATAATAAAACTGAAAACATAATTAAAAAATTGGTTTAATGATATTTATTGAAACAAATCAAAACAAAACTTAATTCATCAAAATAAATAAATATAGAGCATAATGAATTCAATTAAGATAGTACAATTTGAATTCATTAAAAATTGACCATTTGAATTAAAAATTGATGCATGAAATTTTCTAAAATCTTATTGCAAACTTAAAATAGAATAAAAAGCTCCTATTTATTTTCATTGTGAAACACTGTGTTTTCTTATGTAAAATATGTTTAGAATTGATAACTGTATGGTACGACATTCTAAGGAAGTATATTTTTTAAAATTAAAATTATATGAAGTCTGTGAAAACTGAATTTTCCCCCCGATAAACTCACATACAAAGCACGTACAAAGGATAGAATAGATTTACGTGCATTTTAATTCCCACAGAAAAAATATTTTCCTTTTTTAAAAAAATCTCCGCATAGGGTTTGCAATCCCGTGTCATATTTTCAATCCCGCGATTTCGGGATTACAGTATCCAAATCCCGGGATTAGGATTGGACTATTTATTAAAAATACTTACACATTAGCATAGTTGAAATTGGATAATAAAACTGAAACTATAAATAAATTGATTTAATATTATTTTTATGAAACAAATAAAGAATTAATTCATCATAAAAAACAAATAAAAATAGTCCATAATGAAATTTAAAAAAACTTATTTCTTCATTTTTGGTGTTTCTGTAAAGCTTATAAAAACACAGCTCCTCCAGCGTTTCATCGTTGGAACGGCTTCTTATTTTTGTTACAAATTGTCCTGCCGAAGAAAATGCACGTTCGGATTCTTTACTAGTAGGTATTATCGTCATTAAATAGGAGTATGTTCTTTTCAGGTAGTCACCACGTCTCCCTCCATTTTCAAAAAAGAGACATTTCTTTTTGAATTTTTGATGACAATGTTTCAAATCTAATTGACTGCATTGTTGCATATACATCTTTGATAACTTTATTTAGTTCTGCAACACTTAATGGTTTTTATATATAAATTGATCCAGTTATTGGATCAGAATGTGAATCAATTCCAAGTGCTACCTCATTTGAAATTGAAGATCCGGTTGCATGAGCTGTTAGTAATGCAATGGGATTTGAAGTGTCTCAAGTCTTCCAAGCATGTCCGCTATTAATTAACGGCATTTAATTGAAGACGAACTGTGACAAAATCTATTCTTGAGAGGGATGTTGCTTATATTATTGTGTAAACATTGTAGTGAGCCACTTAGATCTATGCGACATTCTCCCATACGAGAAATAAGAGCTGTGTATATATGTTTTTTTTTACCTATAGCACATTTAGAATTGCACAAAAAAAATTCTACGTACATATTTCATAGAAAAATATAATTTTATAATTTTTTGAAGAAATAAATTCTTAGAAATTTTTTTTAAATGTAATTCAGACAAAAATTAAATTTCGGGATTGGAAAAAAGCCGGAATCTCGGGGCTTCGGAATTCCGGGATCCCGGAGCTGAAAATCCTACTAGATATCTTCCGAAAATTCTAATTGCCTCTATCCAAGTTAACTAAAGCCGGACGTCCTGAAGATGAGAGAAATGTCCGTTTTCTGACAACACTCGCGATGGTAAGAAAGTTACAGAAGAAAATAACAAAAAAACAAGTATCAAGTTTCACGGTTTAACATACACGCCCGCCTCGTACCCTTTAAGGTTCACCACGTAAGAAAACTGACACAGTAAACGTATACAATACAAAAAAGGTAAATAAGATACATTAAATGTAATACCATATTCACAATACTTTTAAAAAATAATTCAAAATATAATCAGACAAAAATTAAAACCCGGGATTAGTTATTTTAATCCCGGATTTGAAAAAACCACTAGGATCCCGGGGCTGCAAACCCTAGTCGATATGTCTTTTGACGGAGGGAAAAAATGTTAAAATTGGTGGAATTGATAATATGATTGAAGAATCTGCTGATCTTGTCAGCCAAATAAATTCAGAAGTGGATAGTGATGACATTCAAAAACTTCTGGATTCCCACAGTCAGGAGCTGATAATTGACGAGCTCATAGAAAAGCATGAGCAAAAACAAGACATTGAAGAAGTCTTGAGTCTTTAGATCCAGTTTAATCAGAGGATCAAATGGCGGTTGGGATTCGATAGAAGACCTCAGTTTTTAATTTAAAAAAAAAGAGTTGCAACTTTTAGAAAATATAGACTCGAACGATGAGCTTATTTTTTCAACTAAACAAGGAATAAAAAAATTATTAGCGCAGTACGAGGAAATTTTTCGGAAAAAAAAGTTTCTTTAAACCGGCAGACTATTTTGTTAGATTTTATGAAACCTTCTACATCAAAATAACTTCGGCTTACCATTTTATATGTGTGTTACCCAAGATTTTATTAAACATTTTTTTTATATTATGATTTTCTTTCACCTCCGACCCCAAATAAAAATAATTCATATGTATTTACATATCAGATAATACTCCGATTTACGTGAATTCGACTTACGTGGTTATCACACAGTCCTACAATTCGCATAAGTTTGGGGTATTGCAGTATTTCAGTTTCGTATAACTCAGTTTCGATACAACATGGTACATATTGCCCTGATTTATATTATCTACATACAGAATTAATTTAATGAATAAATAAAACAATAACAAATAAATAAGTACAAAAGTTTAATATAACACGGTTTCTATATAGCACGATGCAAATTAACCGTATTTATACAAGGAACGCCAGTATTCTGCAACTTTACCAGTATCCGGGGGTATGTACGTTAAGTTGCACGTTAAGATGTACGTACGTTAAGAGATGTACGTTAAGTTGGATTTTCTTCTGATACGGCATAAGTAATACACATTGGCACACACACGGAGGGTGCCCCGAGACCAGACCCCCCCCCCTTGGATTCCCCCACCCTCTTAAAAAATTCCTGTGTGCGCCACTGCTAACACATATAACATAAGACCACTTAAAAACAGATCCAAAAATCACGCAAATATTGAACACAACAATTTAAATCTGTACTCATAATTTCGCATAAGGCAATGAAAAGCAAATATTTCTCAAATTTTTTAAACCCATTTTACTGCTCTGCATCGTATTTAAATAAGCTATTAAACCATGCTAGAAACTTTTATCTCTTTAACTTTTCATCTCAGACCTTCTGGGCTTTTCTAGCCCCTTCGGGACGAACGTCGCACCCGTGCGCCGGCACGAAACACCGCCAGGAGACGAGTGTCGCGTCCCTGCTCCAGCGTGTTTCTTCCTCACTGGCCTAGCGACTCACCGGTGCGCCAGGGACCTGGAACGTTTTTTAAGCTCAGTTTTATGGCAATAGATGGTGGCAGCGGTAGACAAGTGGTCTAGGCATCGGATCGTGGCTAGCGTGTCATGAGTTCGATCCCAGTACCACTGAAGACCCGCCGTGAAGGGAACCGATGCACGTTAAATCTGTCGAGAGCTCAAACGTCCTCCCGAAACTGTCATCTCAGGTGTCGTCCGCGTCACTTGACCATGGTTCAAAATTACGTGGACCGTCCCCAAAAGCCCTCGTGTAGCTGAACAAGTGGGACGTTAATATTCACTCACTCACTCACTTGGCAATAGATGGCATTCTATGTCCATAAGATTTGAGATACATGGAAATCTGACCTTCTACTCGAAATGACAGAAATATTACTCACTTATACGTGGTTTTTGTTTTATAAACATAAGGGGGAAAGGAAAGTTTCCGAATTGAGTGCTGTACGACTGCTCTTGAAATGAATATGTGGTTATTGTTTATAGTAAAGATGAGAGATTTATTTTCGCTAAAGCGTTTGATTTGGGTTTTCAGTCTATTTTTTTATGGTTATTAGATCTGGTAAACAAAATTTGTCTTTTTTTTAAAAACTTTTTTTACAAGGTCGACTTTTACAAATGCTTACAATAAAATGTTTAAAAACTTGTACTGAACAGAAAATGGCTGAAGTAAATAAAGTATATTATTACGAAATATATGAAGCATACGCCGTTCGTATAATATACAGAAAAGTATTAAACAACGCATTTATATTTCGGTATTTTTATGGATTTAGGCTTAACCGCACAAAACCCTCCGGCTCTGGTGGTACGCACGCGTTTGCGTCCTTCGTCGCGAAAAGGCTAGAAACATTTTTCCCCGTCATATTTTGGGATTTTTGCGACCAAATTTATCGCCGGGTTTGTCACTAAGATAATTCCTATTCATTCAGCATTATTGAAGTGTATTCTCTCTTGACCAAATCAGTGGCGTAACGTACACCCCCGCAATCCCCGAATTACAGGGGGCAGGTGTTCTAGGGGGCCCAAAGTCTGACAGACGCCATGTACGGTATGGGGCCCAAAACATGACTTTGAAGGGGGCTGTTAAACGGAGTTAAAAACAAACGCTTCTGCCAGTGGCGTAACGAAGAATATTAGGGCCCATTGCAAAGTTAGAATTTGAGCCTCCTAGAAATCTACCCCCCTCCCGCGATTAGGGGATTGCGGGGGTGTATGTTATGGCACTGTAAGGATGTCAGTTTTATTTCTTGGGTCATGACAAGAGAAAAAAGTTAAATTTTCAACTATGATGCAGAAACGAAGCAGCAATCCTCATAAATAGTCCAACCCCGAAGAAAGCGCGTCAAATTCGAAGTGCAACATCAAGTATATTCATTGTGTTTTTCAATATTAAAGAGACTGTTCACCGCAAGTTTGTCCCTCCTAATGTTACAGTTATTTCTGACTTTTGTACTGTGATGTTCTAAAGTGGTTGGGAGAAGATGTGTGATAAAAACGATCAGAACTTTAGCGTAATGAGGAATGGCTTACAGCGACGTCTTAAAACGTCTAGAGGCTCCGGACTCCTATACAAAATAGGCCCTACCTGTGACCCTTATTAGTACACAATATGCAACATAAATTGTCTAATACTGATACAAACGATAATCCGAAAACAAATAAATGTACGTGACTTGCAATTTCACATAGATTCGACCGACTGCTGCCTTCCGACTAAATGTGTGTGAGTAATGATATTATATGGTTGTTAGTCTAGGATTAGATGATAATGTAGTTTACATGTTAGTAGGAATAATGCAGTCAAGGTTACTTACATTGATAATGTAGTTTTGCCACTGTTGCCAATAGGTATACAGTTCGAAATTCCCAGGTTTTTTTTTAAGAATATATCCAGGAACAACACTAATTGATTAAAATTATTTGGATCATGATCTTAATGAAGCCGAAATGAGCCCCCCTTTCCTTCCTGAGGCAAAGTTTCTGTGTCCAGTTGGCACATGCCTTAAAACAATGGTCCCCAATTCCGGGCTCGGTACCTTTCCGTGGGTCAAATAGTACCGAGCCACACAAGGAACATTAAATTATTTCTGCGGTGTATTTCTAACGGATTTATGCGATATTTTATAAAAATCACTCTTTACATTCCATGTTAAATCACTTTATATTGATTTTTGTGGCGAAACTGTATTAGATTCTGAAAACATTGCAATTAAATTATAATTATTAAATCAAAATAATCTAAAATATAAACGATCAACGCCCCCCCCCCCTCCTCCTCAGTGGGCCGCTGCAAAATTATCAAACATTGACCTTGCAGCGGTGATGAAAGGTTGAGAAGCACTACCTCTTAAAACGTCATGCTGGTTTCATCAAAATAAAGCACCAGTCCATATAATCCTTAAAGACAAAATAGTTTTTACCTCATAATAATATGGTTGTGTTTCTTCACTCACCTTATTTGCTGGATCTAATAGTTCTCTGTGTTATGCATTATTCCAAAAATTTGAAATGAAACTAATTTTTGTGAGAATATATTTCTAAGAATGAAACTAAGTTTGCTTTGTGACTATACTCGATATTTAACGAAATCACAGGCCGTTTTTAACAGCCTTGAAAACAATGACTTCAGGAGAGATTTTTTGTGGGATAGAAAAAGCGATATCATTGATATATATGTTGACAAGGTAACTATTTTGTAGGAAATGGCAGTCAAAATTAGGTTAAGTTCAAACAAAACTTGTTTTCCCATCAAGTCTGGTAACTTTCCGATAGCACCACATATGTACTATATTCGGTATGTATCACAATTAATTTCCATGATTTTTTACTATGGAGAAAAGTAAATCACTGTGAGATACTGTAGTCACAGTTAATAAAATATTAATCAAACCCTGTTGGAAAAATTAAATCTCATTATTTATACTTTTAAAAAAGAATTTTATTCAGTTTCTAAGCAATGGAATCAAATATGACGTGTTTCATGGAATAAAAAAAGTGGAGACGCCGGGCGTCGATCTCATTGTATAGCACATGCTAAGCGAGCACTATGCCATCTAAACCAGTCGTCTCCACACTCTGGACCGCGAATCTAGAGTAGCCGGTGGTTCAAATAGTACCGATCCGCCCAAGGAACATTAAATTATTGCTATTTTATTTACTGTGGTGTATTTCTCGCGGGTTTGTGCGACTTTCCACGGAAATCACTTTATATTCCATTTAAATTACTTTTTTTCCTTTTTTGGCGTAACTATATTTTATTTTGAACTCGTCGCTCTGCGGTATAGTGATTAGCGACGCTGACTGCTGTGCCGTAGGGCCTGGGTTATACATGGATGTTTGTAAATGAATAGTACCCCTTTGTGTGTGGCATGGGGGGACTTTAAATAGACATCGAACCGCTAGTCCTCTCGTGAGGTTGGTGGAAGGGAAGAAAGGTGGGAGGCCCCAGACCCTCCCCCAGGGTATTCTCCCTCAAAATTGGGGCGGAACCGAGTTAAATAGTTCTGTCACCTGAATGGTGCTCAAGGCTACTGCAAACGACAGGCTTACATCTAGCCCAGTGCCATGATGAATTTCGTGGGCATGAATCTGACGCAGTCGAGATCAGATGGTATAAGAAACAACAGCAACAACATTCTGAATGCAACAATTATCAAAATCTAAAATATAAACAATCAACTCCCCCCCCCCCTATCAAGTGGGTCGCGGTAAAATTATCAAACGTTGGTCGCTACATAGGTTACAGAGCAGCGTTTCTCAACTGTGGGGCGTGCCCCCCCCCCTTGGGGGGCCGTATAACCGTATGAGGAAGAGCGGACATATTGAAAAGTCTAAAATAAAATATTATTTTTAAAAAATATTATTTTACTGCAAGGAAGCAAAACAAAATACATTTTGACATAAAAAAATAATAAAATACACATTTACAATGATATAATCTATATATATAAAGGAGAAAAGCGACTCACTGACTGACTGACTGACTAATCACGAGATCTCTGGAACTACAGACTTGAAATTTGGTAGACATGTTCCTTTCATAGAGTAGACATCAGCTAAAAAAGGATTTTCCGAAACTCGAAACGCAAGGGGCGTTACGGGGGGTTAACGGCTTTAATAATAATTGTTTCCATGTTTAAACTACTTGATGTACAATCTTGAAATTGGGTAAACGGATTCCTTTCAGAGAGTAGAGATCCGCTACAAAATGAGTTTGCTGAAAATCGACCCCCAAGTGGCGTTGCAGGGCTTAGGGGGCGTTATAGATAATTATTTCCATTTTTACACTATTTGACGCACTGTCTTTAAATTTGATATATAAATAGATTCCTTTCTTAGAATAATGATCAGTTAAAAAAGGGGTTTTGCGAAAACAGACTTCTAAGTGGCGTTGCGGGGAATTAAGGGGCGTAATAGATAAATATATCCGTTTTTAAACTACTTCACCTACCTGCTTGAAAATTGGTAGGTAAGTTTCTTTCCTGGAGTAAATATTCGCTACATAATGGGTTTTGGGAAAATTGACCCCCAAGGGGTGTTGCGGGGGCGGGGGGTTTAAGGGGCGTTATAAATTCCTATTTTTAAGTTATTAGACGTACAGTCTTGAAACTTAGTAAGCAGATTCCTCTCATAGGGTAGAGATACGCTAAAAATGGGTTTCGTGAAAATTGCCCCCAAGTGGCGTTGAGGGGACTTAAGGGAGGTTATAGATAATTATTTTCATTTTTAAACTATTAGACACACAGTCTTTATATTTGATTAAGAGATTTCTTTCATAGAGTAGAGATCAGCTATAAGAAGGTTTTGTGAAAACAGACCTCTAAGTGGCGTTGCAGGGGAATAAGTGGCGTAAGAGATAAATATTTTTGTTTTTAAACTATTTGACCTACCTGCTTGAAAATTGGTAGGAATGTTTCTTTCATGGAGTAAATATCCGCTACAAAACTGGTTTGGAGAAAATTGACCCCCAAGGGGTTAAGGGCAGATATAAATAATTATTTCTTTTTTTAAACTATTAGACTCACAGTCTTGAAATTTGGTTAGCTGATTCCTCTCATAGGATAGAAATACACTGCAAAATGTGTTTTGTGAAAATCGACCCCTAGGTGGTGTTGCGGGGGTTCAAGGGGCGTTATTCATATTTTTTTTTGCATTTTTAATTAATTGGACGCACAGTCTTCAAATTTTGCTAAGCAGATTCCTTTCATAGAGTGCAATTCCCCTACAAAATGGGTTTTGCGAAAACAGACCCAGAAGTGGCGTTGCGGGGGCTCAAGTGGCGTTATAGACAATTACCCCCATTTGTAAACTGTTAGACGTACAGTCTTGAAATTTGATAAGCAGATTCCTTTCGTAAAGTAGAGAACCGCTACAAAATGGGTTTCGCGAATATCAATTACCAAGTTTAATTTCGGGAGATTAAGAGGCGTAATCGATAAATATTTCCATTTTTAAACTACTTGATCATCCTGCTTGAAAATTGGTAGGCATGTTCCTTTCATGAAATAGAGTTCCTCTAACAAAGAGTAAAATGAAAATTGACCCCCAAAGATGTTTGCGAGGGGTCAAGAGGAGTTACAGAAAAAAATTCCTGATTTTAATTGTTAGACCCATATACTTGAAATTTGTTAAGCATGTTTCTTTTGTTGAATAGGGATCCACTAAGAATAAATTTTAAGCAAATCAAGTTCTGGGGGGTTGCAGGGGTTACTGGGACGTATTGACAAAAAAAATTACTTTTTTCGAGCTACAAGGACTATAATAATGAAATTTGGTTTGCATTTTTCTTTTGTTGAATTGAAATCCGCTAAAAGCGGTAATATTTGAAAACGACTCTCAACGGGATTACGGGGATATTGATAGTAAAACTTTTGTTTTTTTTTTTCTGTTAGATTTAGACTTGAAATTTTGCTTGCATGTTCAATTTACGGAGTAGTAATCCATCAAAAATTGGTTTTGCGGGAATCCACTTGGTTTTTGAGTTACGAAAGAGCAAACATCATTCTATGCTTCAATTTTAGAGATTTTTAGAAAATACATATTATATGATTTCTGCCCTTTTTTTTTATCAACAGGTGACAGTTACAGGTATAAGTATATTTTTCAATTCAATCGAATTCTTAATGCTAGGACTTAGATATCAATAATTTAAGCATATATATAAGGAGTAAAAATTTATAAAACATCATGAAATACCCAGCGAAGCGGGCGGGTAACAGCTAGTATACTTATAAATGTATCAGTATTGCTCAAAGTATTTGATAATTAATTTATCAATACTAAGAAAACAGCAAGTTTAATCATTACTAGTGACTCACATTAGCTTATCCCAAAATTATATTTAGAATTTAATGCTTATCTTGATAATTTGTACGGTTTTTTTATATTTAACGTCGTATTGTAGTTTTGGAGTACATTATTTAATTCAGTACAATGTTATCATATGGAGGTAAAATGTAAACTGTCGCACAGGCTAAAAATTATAGAAATAAAAAAAAGTTTGCGTGTGTGCTTATGACCACACTATAGAAATAAAAACTTCTGATTTATTCTGGGCAAGACAATCCAATTGTTCGGATGTATTGCTTTTTCTTTTAGACATTTTCGCATGCGGGTGTTAAGTAGTTCTCTTTTTCGTGCTGATCACCAGAGGATTTGTTTGTTTCGTCCTTTTTCTGTAAAGGGCGCTATAAGAATTATGCATTCTTATATATTTGTATTTGAGTATATTCGATTAAAATGTCAATTTTAGTTTAATTATTTAAAAGTATTTGCACGTAAATTACTTATGTAGATTAAATTTATATAATATGTATGTCTATATAGTACTTACGTACTATCGCAACAATGCCAACGTTCAAGGTAACTCTCCAAGTTAGCAACCCTGATTTCCCATGTGTCGTACACCCTGAATTGGCAACCATGTGTTTTCTTTCATGAAATGTCGCCAATACCGTTGCGATAATATATATATATATAAACACTTAAGTTTTATTTATATAACTTATATAATGCAGTATATACTATATAAGGCTAGGAAAACTTATGCCCCCGTTCTATATTTTAAAAATTCTCTAAGCCAGGGTTTCTCGAACTGTGGGGTGTACCCCCTAGGGCAGGGGTGGCCAACCCGCGGCACGAGTGCCACATTGTGGCACGCGGGAGTCTTAACTGTGGCACGCGAAAACTTATTGAAAAATTACAAAAATGTTATAAAAATATTACTGAATTAATTTAATTACAATAGAAAATTATTATGAAGAGAATATGTGAAAAACATAAATTTTCACCGTGAGATTTTAAAGGCGCTAAGCAAGATTTTTTCTTTTCTTCTGTGTAGCGCCAAAAATTAGATCATGCTCCAAAGCTTACAATTCCATAGCATTGTAACGTTCCGAGAAAAATGTTGAGTAACGGGAAACTAAAAACAAATTCTCGCTCTCTCGGACCGTCGAATCTGCCCAAAAAGTCACCCTCTCTCGGGGGAGATTAATTTTTAACATCTCGGATTTTCATTCGAATTTCAGCTTCCCCTTGCAGTGCTGAAGTTTAGTGTTTATAGCTATTGGCTGTCAGCGTGATGTCAGATAAAAATATTTTTCCGAAGGTGTTGACTATTTACGATTTCTGTAATGTCAAGAAGTAATTCTGCAATATATTAGAAGAGCAGTTGTTGATACGGTAGAATTAATTCTATCTGCACAAAGTAGCCGCTTTATGAAGCAGAGGGAGTGAGAACTTGCATCTATGACTAATCAGAATGCTGGATTCGGAGCCTAGAAAATTTGTAGCGTAACATTGGCAAGCTGTTTCTAGCTGTCAGACTCAGTTGATTTTAAACTCTGTTAGCAAGACGCGCGAGTTAAGCTTTTTTTTCTTTTTTTCCTTTTCTAAAATTGTTTTTAGATTTTAGCGTTGAGCGTAGTTGTTTAAAGTTTTTTTTATTTTCAATGTGTTTATGAGTATATTTTCGACATTGAAAAGAAATTATGATGAGGATATTGCAGTACGTGAATTTAAAATTGCCAGGGAAGAACACAATACTTGTTTACAAATCAAAATGCCTCCAAGCCTGTTTGCTTGATATGTGGAGAAAAAAAAGCAGTTTCAAAAAAAAAAAATTTAACTTGGACCGTCATTTTAATCAACTGCATAATGATTTGAACAGCAAATATCCTGTCGGATCAGATTTGCGAACGGAATTTATCAATGAAAAAAAAAAAGAAATCTTCAGTCGGCCAACAATCTTTGTTCCAAAAGAGAAATGAGGAAATGGAAACTATGGTGAAGGCTTCTTATGAGCTTTCTTTGTTCTTAGCCCTGAAGAAAAAACCATATTCTGACGGAGAAGAGATAATAAAAAGTAGCCTTTTAATTTTCGCCCAATATATCAGTGATCTAAATGTCAAAAATATGGTTGATAAAATAGCTTTGTCTAAAATACCGTCATGCGTCGTATAGATGATATGGGTCAGGATGCTGGAACGCAAATTGTCTCTGGACTTCAAAATTGCAAATATTTTTCAATAACTTTGGATGAAAGCTGTGATATCACAGACAATGCGCAGTTAGCATCTTTGTGCGTTACACGAACAATAATTTTGATACTGTGGAAGAACTTCTTGATTTCCCCCTTCCAACTAGTTTTAACTACAGGTGGACATTTTTAAGGAACTTAAAAAAGTATTTGAAGTTAACAAAGTAGAAAGGACAAAATTAGACAGTGTATGCACAGATGGAGTGCCTTGCATGGTTGGCAGAATAAAAAGGTTTTGTTGATTGCCTGAAAACTATTTGAGAAGAAAAGTTTTCAAGTATCATTATATTATTCATCAAGAAGCTCTCTCTCTTTATACCAAAGAATTAAACTCGTCTTTCGTTGTTGATCCCGTGGTGCGCTGTATCAACAAAATACGAGCTCGTGCTCTGAATCGACGAGGATTTCGTATGCTTTTCCCCGAAGAAACAGAAGGAAATATGGCGAGTTACTCATTCATTGTAGTGAGCGTTTGTTTTCCAAAGGAGGTTTGAGAGAGATTTTGGAGTTTGAGAGAATGTGTTTTAGAATATCTGGAAGAAAATGATGAACTGCCCAGTGAATGCTCGCTCCTTAGGAGTAAAAATTGGCTGTGTGATTTAGCTTTTCTTACGGATATAAGGGAACATTTAAACTATTTAAATTTAAGATTACAGTGAAAAAATTGTATTCTTACTACCGTAGTTGGTTCTATATCTTCTTTTGTGAACAAACTTTTTTTTGTCTGGATTTTGGAAAGAGAAAATTAACTCATTTCCCATTCACACACACATGCAGGAATTATCTGCCAAAGTTAGTAATGTTCCGAACTATGATAGATTTAAAAATTTAATATCCATTTTGCAGGATTCTTTCAGTGCCAGGTTTGAGGACTTTAAAGATGATAAAAAAATATTGAACTTTTCACTAATCTTTTTCGATTTCTCTTACTCTGAAAAGCAAATAGAAGGAAATTATTTTAGCAGCATTTGATTCGAATTTCATCGAATTTGGAAAATTTGTGCCACCAAGCAATTTTCTAAATTAACATGATTTAGCGGTCAAATATTGTTGTAGGTTTGGATCAACATATGTTTGTAAAGAAATGTTTTCTGTTTTGAACGTAATTAACTGATATGCACCTAATTTTGTTAGCATCTTCAAAAACTAATCCAAATGTAGATCATTTAGTAAAAAACAAAAACAAAACAAAAAAAATTCAAAAGCCACGTTAAGAAAGTACTGACTGCTTAATAATCATTTAAAATTAAATGTTTCAAGTTGCTTATTTTTATTTTGTACCTAAACTAACTGATTAATTCTGTAAAAATTTATCAACAATAAAATATAAGTTTCTACTTTTATTTTTATTTGTTACATCATTTTTTAAAAAAATATTTTCACTACATAGAACTTGCATTTAAAAATGTTTTTGGTGAAAATAACCCATAATAGTCCAAAAAGTAACATTTCTTCACTTTTGTATGTTTTTTAGTTTGGTGGAAAAGTTGGAAGTGGCACGCGTAATTTTTTTCAATCAGATTGTGGCACGCTTCCCAAAAAGTTTGGCCACCCCTGCCCTAGGGGGACGTGATATCCCTATTTGGGGGGCGCGAACATATTGAAAAGTTGAAAATAGAAGATTCACAAAATAAGTGTTAATTTACTGAAAGGAAGCAGAACAAAATACATTCTAACACAAAAAATTAAGTACACATTTACATTGATATATTACAAATATATCTAATACTACACAATGTTTTGATAGTTAATTTATCAACACTAAACTAAAATCATGAATAATAATTATTAATGCCTCCCATGGATTGTCATATACAAAATTTAATACTTATCTTCATAATTTGTAAAGTCGTATAGTAGCATCAGCTTCAAAGTACATTATTGTTGCATTCAAATACGTTGTTATTGTTTGTGAGGACGGCGATGAAAATTTTAATTGAAAATTGGATCGCAAATATTGAAAGTTTGAGAAGCACTGATATAGAGTTAAACTTTTATACAGTGTAAATTTGTTGCGGTATAAGCATCTTTGGTGATTATTTTTCAAAATATAAAAGTTCGTATTCCTTTTCAAATACTACGTACACATGTGTCCTAATTCTTTTATCTACTGGGTTTTTTAATTAACAGTTCGGGCTTTTTTTTAAAAAAAAGGATTTAAGTTACAATTTGTGTTTTGAATTACTTACGTGCAATCACAAATAACAAAATCTATTATTTTCTTAAAATTTTTAACAAACATATCTACACATTCTTTTACCAAGGTACATTTTAAAAGGCCCTCACCTCTTATTTTTCTTTTTTTTTTACAGAGAGATCTTTAGGGAAAGTCAGCGATTCGTAAATTTTGTCGATCAAAATTTATCAATAATAATTTAGCTTATTCATTTGCACATTATGAAGCAAACTTGCACTGTAGAAAATAGTCTTTTATGTTAAAGATCTGTTAACACATTTCGAGTTCATATTTCTTTTCTATAAATTGATTTTTAAAAAAAATTGTATAAAATATGTTACATAATAAAAAAGAGTAATTTCGTGCGCATGCGTCAAACGGAGACGCCGTTCATTGTTCAGAGCAGCATCCCCCCCCCCCAGACATAACACAAATACTCCTTTCAAAGAAGCAATTTGGTTCAGGAAATGTGAGTTATTAATATAGCAGAGAACTAACATACAAGATTAATGACCCGAAATTTTTTCCTCATATCTAAAAGGAATATAATGATTATTTTTTGTACGAAAAGAGTGATTCCTAAGCCAGTAAATAAAATGTTTGATTTATGAAAAATCAAAATCCATAAAATGTAAGAAGTTTTTCTCTCTCTTCTATTGAATAAACTATATTCCAAATAAGAACTCATTGAGAAAGGAAAAATATTGGATATACACCCCCAACTTTTTTTCCCACGGTAGATACGTTCTTAAGAAAACCGTGTAAACAAATACACGCGACATGTGGTAAATTTGCGGATATGTTCCACAATTTTAAAAAGCCATGTACGTTGAAATATCTTTAAATATTTTCCAAATACACCGTGCAAAAAAAGTATAACAAAATTTATGTTAGATATTTATAAAAGAAAAACAATTCATTTTTATTACAAAAATTTAAAACAAATGTACAGTGAAAATAGTCTACAAATACGTACATCATATAAAATTGAAATTGAAATTAGGAATAAAACTATACTAACTAACAACTTACATCGCCACTTGGTAACAAGTGTGCACGTTTATTATGAACTGGATCAAAAATGCTATCATCAGTAGATGTGTCAGATATCTCTGGTACAATTGTCGGTTTTGGTTTAAAAGAAGAATTTTGTTCGTTATTAACGAGTTGTGTGTAGTTTTTAAGAAATAGATGCGTTATTTCGTACAGTCCCAAAGAACTTATAAAAAGCAAGTTTTTTAGGTAGTTAAAATAGTTAAAAAATTTCAAAAATTTCAGAAAGTTGAGCCGGTTTGATTCCTTGATTTTGCAAAAGATTTATATGAGATAAATGAAAAATGCTCATTGAATTTGTCTCAATCTTCTAAAGACACAATGCAAAAGTTTTCAAGATGAGATAGTTCTTCTGATACCTTAAAATTTCTGATACCAATATTATCCAGGCAATGAAATCATAAAGTGGTAATTTATATTTCTTTTTAAAAAAGTAGATGATTAGAAAAAAATGAATCCAGAAATAATTTATGAAAGGATGTCATGACAACATTGGCATTGTTATCTTAAATTAAAGTACTTTGTACATTTGAAATTTAATAGACATTTGAATACTGAATTATTGTAAAATTATTAGTATTTTTTATTTAAGTAATTAGAAGGGGGGTGAGGTACCCCTTGACCGCCTAATGGCGTACCAATTGCCATTGAACAAATTATACAGCTGTTCATACCAAATGCCACAATATGCTACAAATTGTGAAAAAACCGTTTTCGTACTTTTTCAAAACATAATTATAGAGATGAGAGAGAGAGAGAGACAGCATTCTTTTTTTAACGACGTCTTTTCATTCGTCGAAATTGGTCGACAGTATAATATGTAAATACCAAATTTACAAAAAGCGCAGGAATATCGAAGTTCTATAAATATATTTCGTGAAAAAGCTTTCACTGTTAACATACGTAACCTGGAAGAAAATATCGTTACGTAAATCGGGATTCGAGGATTTCATGCAAATCAGTCTCAAAGAGCAAGACAGTTCTTCAGGAGCGATGGAAATTTACTGTCGAAAAAATCCTTGAAATGCCGGATACAGTTCTCAAATTCTCTGAGAAAATCTCAGAAGGCCTTCACACCTCCTATGGTACGCACACACAATTACCAGTGTCTAAAATACAAGTATGTAAAAGATTATTCACAAGGAATCACTCGCCATACACAGCAGCCGCTGGTCGACTCTTCACGATCAAATCAGTACTCCAACGGTCAAAACAAGACTAACTCAGCTTCGGAGAGCGACTCCCTATTTATAGGCCTCGAGGATTTTTCTCGAAAAATCCACTTGCATCATGAATCGTGATATTAGTAAATTTCTCCACAAACTTCCAGAAGAATTCATAGGGTCACGAACTCACCATAAATTGTCGCCAAAGTCACATGGTCGCAAAGTCGCCTAATTGGTGGGCAAAAATAATAATAACTTGGCTCTATCGCTAAGATTTCACTAAGTTTTTATTAAATCGTTATTACAATGTAAAGAACGGCGTTGCTGGCGAATTTTACAATTTTTAACACAAAGAAAATACAAGATAGAGTAATGTAAACGTATTACATATCCAGATATAAATCATTTACACTATTTTAAAAACTCATTACACAAAATTCGTAAAAATATATCTCTATTCATTCTAATAAGCCGAAACGTAGTGTATTTAAGTACAGATTTATTAATGTATGCTGTCGTACTAGTAATAATAATGCCAAATCAGTACAACTTGTTTAAGTGGTGAACGTGTTTCAGTTAAATGTTCATATAGTGAACTCCAAAAATAGATTTAAAGTTTACAAAAGGAGAGAGAGAGAGAGAGAGTCATGTTCACTCTTCGAATACACTCTAACATCACCCATTCGGTCTAAGGAACCGTCTTCTGTCAAAATGATAGCAGCTAATTCATTTGCATAACGGCTTAATATAAATTCCAGGATGATCTTTAAGACTTGTATAAAAACACAGACTATACTCTTGATCTTCCTTTTTATTTTGAATTTCGTACAAAGTTCTAATTTTCTTTTTTATTCATAAGTGGCTGCAAAATTTGCAATTCGTCGTCACATTCAACTACAATGCTGGCCACCGTAAATGCAACACCCTGAAGGAAGCCCGCAAATCACATGAAATTTACAACATACATTAGCGGAGGTGAGATATGCAAATTATTAGAATTTCAGCTCAGACACACATCACGCACGCCTGTGGCGCCACCTCAAAGCGCTATTTAAGGCTTGGAGATTTCGACGATTTCAAGTTCGGCAATTGTGTTTTTCTTGTGGTTTTTTCAAAACGATCAGTTATGTCTCGTAGAAAACAGCGATCAGGTTTTTAACAAGTATCCGAGTTCGACAGAGGAAGAATAGTGGTCTACCGAGGTTATGGATTATCTTTCAGGGAAATCGGTAGTCGTGTTGGACGAAACCAAACAACTGTAATGCGGATATGTGACCGTTTGATGCAGGAGGGTACGACGGACCGACGTGGTCGATCGCATCCACCTCAGTGCACCACTTCACATGAGGACAGGCAAATCGTGCGCATGGCAGTGACGGATCACTCAGTCACATCACGAACCATAGAACAGCATATTGAGTCTGTAACGCATCATTCAGTGTCTGCGCGTACCATTCGACGCCGTTTACAGCAGAGTGGTTTGTCCGCCAGACGTCCATTGCTGGGTCTACCCTTGACGCAAAACCACAGACGTCTCCGCTGCCAATGGTGCGATGAAAGAAGGATGTGGGTGGCAGAATGGAATATAGTTATCTTTTCTGTCGAGTCACGCATCTGTCTGCAACACCACGATGGTCGGATTCGAGTCTGGAGACACCGTGGAGACAGGATGCTGAACAGCTGCGTTATGCACCGCCACACTGGTCCTGCACCGGGTATTATGGTATGGGGCGGTATTGGATATCACTCTCTCACTTCTCTAGTACGCATTGCCGGTACTTTAAACAGCCAGCGCTATATCTCCGAGGTGTTGGTGCCAGTTGTCCTTCTTTACATTCAGGGCTTGTCCACAGCCATATTTCAACAGGATAATGCACGACCACACGTGGCACGCATTGTCCAAAGGTTCTTCGTCAATCACCAGATTGAATTGCTTCCCTGGCCGGCTCGCTCTCCAGATCTTTCACCGATGGAAAACATGTGGTCCATGGTTTCTCAACGATTGACTCAGATTACACCCCCAGCTGCCACACTAGATCAAATTTGGCAACGTGTGGAAGATGCTTGGTCTGCTGTACCCCAAGAACACATCCAAAGTCTCTTTGAATCAATGCCGAGGCGTGTGGCAGCGGTGATCTCTAACAATGGCGGGTACTCTGGATACTGATTCTGGCAGGAACCACTGCCGCGGTGACCAAGCAGTCTAGGCATCGGATCATGGCTAGTGTGTCATGAGTTCGATCCCAGTACCACTAAAGATCCGCTGTGTAGGGATGCGATGCACGTTAAATCTGTCGAGAGCTCAAACATCCTCCCGTTGGTGTGGTGTGGTAGTTAGGAGAGGGGGTGACAGCTCAGGTGTCGTCCGCGTCACTTGATCATGGTTCAAAATTACGCGGAGCGTCGCTAAAAGCCCTCGTGTTGCTAATCAGTGCGACGTTAATATTCTCTCACTCATTCACTGGTAGGAACCACACTTCACAGAAGTCTATAAGTTGAATCATTTGATACTTGGTCAACATGTTATCTAGAAAATAAATTTTGTTGTGCTATCTCTTGTATTTCTTGGTGTTGCATTTACGGTGGCCAGCAGTGTATTTTTGCACGTTCATATATATATATATATACAAAGCCTCGCCATCATCATAAATGTAAATTTGTCCGATTTGTGATTTTGCAACATTTTTTATGTAAAGATGTAGCAGCTTTTTTGTTGTCAATGCCTTATGTATAAATTAATTTATTACAGCATCACAGAAATATTTTTTATTTATAGAGAGAGGTAACATTAACACTAGAAAAACATGTGAGAGACAAAACTACTCTCTGCAAATAATTATGAAGCATTTATATAAGTGAGATTGTTCTAATAATTATGTAATTTTATTTGAATAAAATGCATGCGGGAGGGCCAAAAAGTTGGTATACAGTTATATATACATAATTGATTGTGCTTTTCTTTTGTTTCTATTATAAACCATGACTTCAAATCTGAGCGGAGCACCGTCGATGAATCCTTAAGACTTACTGGAAGTACGAAAATGCAAAGACCGTGCGTAGGATATGGGAAAATCAATATCATTTGCCCGCGCCACGACGCGCCGTCACGTTTTACATTGATAAAATGTCAATTTATCTACATTTATTTTAAAAAACCATGTTTGAAGAAAAAGTGAAAAGAGTACTCTACAGCAACGCGAGGGATATTGGCGATGGACCTCCTAATTTTTTAACTATGGTCAAGTGAAGAGAATGACACCTTAGCAAAGTACCCCATTTTCCAAACTTTCCCATCAAGCCAATGGGCCAAGTCTTTGAGCCACGACAGATTCAACCTACACGACAGTTCTTCAGTGGCATTAGGATTCGATTCCCACGACAGCCACGGATTCGTGATTATGACCACTAGGCTACCAAGAGGTCATATGTTTCACGGAAAAGTCGAATTTTTATTATTTCTGTACAAAATCTTGTCAGAAAAATATGTGATCGAAAAACAAAAATTTGGGAGTAAGGTATTTCTTAAATTTTAAGGCTCAAAAATTATAAAATACGTTTTTGAAAAGTCAAAAGTTATGTATTTTAATAGAATTCTTCTAACGGAGGTGTACTTATATCTTAAAAGATCAATTTTATTTTCATTTAAAGTTTTGAATTTTTTTCCTGCGTATTTTCTTTACATTTGTAACTAGTGTATCTTTATTATTACTTTTTATCCATTGAGATAGGCCTGATACAAATTTCGTGGCCGCTGTAGCCTGTGGTCAAGGACACGGACTCGAGGCTGGCATACCATAAGTTCGAGTCTAGCACTTCTGAAGACCCCCGTGCAGAGGAGGCCGATGCTTGTTTCGCGGATCAGAAGGTCCTCCCTTTGGTGTGGTGTGGAAGGAGAGGGGGTTGCTAGCTCAGGTGTTTTCCTCGTCACTTGACCATGGTTCAAAATTACGAGGTCTGTTGCTAATAGCCATTGTGTAGCTTTATAGTGCGATGTAAATATAACTCTCACTCTAATACAGATTCCATGACAATTTATGAATTTTTCAAATTCCATCTGTTTGTAATGTATGTTATTATACTTAAGCTGCTATTTATTTTTACAACAAAATATGTTTTAAAAATAATTATTATTATGAAGATAAAAAGATTTACATTCACAAGCGAATTCATTCACAGAGGGGAAAAAATGAAAAATGACACGCAAAAATCCAAAATAAAATTGGAAAGAAGATAAGCTGCAAATTTTAAATTTTTTCTTTAACAAATTATTAAATCTTGAATGAACGTCGAAAAAACATTTCATTTATTTTCAACATAAAAATATCCATAGGAACTGGCCACCTTCAAAAATACTTCTATTTCAAATCAGAAAATTTATTGGAATAAAATATAACCACTATAAATTCTCTTACTATTATTTTGCTTCTCGAATTACGCCGATAACTTGTTTTATAAAATATGAGAGTCTTCTAGTACGATAATGTTTATTTTATTTTATTTTTCAATAATATTGATTTCATTCATTTTTGATACCATTCATCCATCCTACAGCGCATTTTTATCCTGAATAAAGTCAAACATGATTCAAAACTGAAATACTGAATTTCTTAAGAAATAAACTAATTTTCTGTGAATCCTACCTTTTTCAGATATTATCCCGAAAACTGACAACTGTTAATTGAATATTTTAATAACGAACGCAAATCTAAAACAATTACAGTAAGTTAAAAAATATGATAATTTCTTATTTTATAAAGATAATTGCATGAAACTTTTTCCCCCCGCGAGTCGAATATTTCAAAAAATCCTCACAATTTTACTCCAAGAATTAAAATAGTAGTGAAATTTTGTAATTTGAAATTCTCACAATTTTACTTCAAGAATTAAAATAGTAGTGATATATTGTAATTTGAAAAATTTATACTTTCTGTTCTTTTTTTAGCATACAACTATTTTTAAAAATGCTACAGTTTCGTTTCCGGGAAAAAACTATCTTTCTTTAAAGAATTTTATAGAAAAAAAACAACTTTTTTTTTTACAAAATAATGCTGTTTTGCATATTTTATGATTTTTTCTCATATGAATCAATGTCGTTGCGTTTATATAAAAATGATTTTTAAAACTTTCAGAATCAATGATTTAAAAAATAAAAAGCCGAAAACTTTTTTGAACGAATTGTAATAAAACACTCAAAATACTTAAATCAATCATTTAATAATTTCTTCATTGAAAAAAAAAATTGCATGAAATTTTTTCCCGTGTGTCGATTTCGCTTAAAAATTACGGATTTTAAAGATTTTTTTTGTGATTTTCGTAAAATAAAGTTTTTGCGAGAAATAATATAAGCATTATTTTTGTAACCTTTTTTCTTGAAAAATTATTGTTGTTTCCAATCAATATGTGAAAACTTGGAATTTTCAATTAAAAATTGAGCCCTCAAAAATAATGAAAACTTTAAAGACATTCTAAAGGCTTTGCGCATGCGCGAGAATCATTATTATAATTTTTTCCCCCCTCTGTTTAACGCTCAGTGGCCAAGGTCAAACTTGCTGTTGCAATATTTTTTCCGTTATTGAAATGTGAGTGAGGGATTTTTAAAAAGGCGCACTGTTCACCTACTCCAGAGTTTTTTGGCGACGGACTTCGAAATTTTCAATTTAAAACTTTTAGAATCAGTGATTTTAAAAAAAAGCCAAAAACTTTTTTGAACAAATTTTAATAAAACACTCAAAATACTTTGATAATTTCTTCTTTTATAAAGGTAATTGCATGAAACTTTTTTCCCCCGAGTCGAATATTTAAAAAAATCCTCACAATTTTACTCCAAGAATTAAAATAGTAGTGAAATTTTGTAATTTTAAAAATTTATACTTTCTGTCTTTTTTTCAGCATACAACTATTTTTAAAAAGACTACATTTTCGTTTCCGGGAAATAAAAAATTGCAACGAAAGAATTGGAAAGTGAGTGGGTGATTTTAAAATTCACCCTGTTTGCCTATTCGAAAATTTTTGGTGACGGACCTCGAAATTTTCAACCATTCTCAAGTGACGAGAACGACACCTGAGTTTTCACCCATCTTTGATAATTACCACACCACACCAACGCAAGAACAAATTTCGAAAAAGGGAGTTTTTATGACATAGTTAAAGAAATCACTCACATCGCGCGCATACACACACACACACAAGTGCTATCGGCCTGAGGGAAACACGAAATTTCCATGGGGATGAAATTATTCACTCAGGAAAAGGAAAAAATTGGAAAGTGAGTGGGTGATTTTTAAATTCGCACTGTTTGCCTATTCAAGGGTTTTTGGTGATGGACCTCGAAATTTTCAACCATGTTCAAGTGACGAGGACGACACCTGAGCATTCACCCATTTTTAAGAATTACCACATCACACCAACGCAAGAACAAATTTCGAAAAAGGGAGTTTTTATGACATAGTTAAAGAAATCACTCACATCGCGCGCATACACGCACGCACACACACACACACAAGTGCTATCGGCCTGAGGGAAACACGAAATTTCCATGGGGATGAAGTTATTCACTCGATAAAAGCCCGTGCAACTCCGGGGTAAGCGGAGAGGAAAGAAACAAAGAAATCAAAGTAATTTCGAAAAATAATATTGGAAGTGTTGAATTTGTGAAGAGAAATGAAAATGTTAACCGACAAAACCATGACACGCACTCACGGGTCATGCACTCACATCGTACGCGTCAAAACCACACAAAAGTGTTGGCGTCAGAAAGAAAGGAGGAAATTAACATGGGGATTAAGTTATACCCTCGGTATAAGCCCGTGCAACGCCGGGCCATGAAAGCTAGTATTACATTTAAAATCTTACACTATTAAAATCCGAAGGTAAGCAAACGTATCTATCTATATATGTATGTGCGTCTATCTTCTCACGAACCGTACGACGCAGAAAGTCGCGGAAGGTACCAAAAGATCGAGAGTTTTCCGGGGAAGCCGTATTGCCCATTTATATTCCGATATTGTAATTAGTTGAAAAGATATTAATTAAAAACCTTAAAACGCCTAATTGTTTTACTCCTGCCGGTTGTTTACTTGGCGGAACTTCCCTTCCGTTTCGGCCGAGCGGTAATCTTACGTTTTCCACCATTTTAAAATTGTCATCCAATTTTCGATGTTGAAATCAGACAAAAAATAATTACAGAATCGGAAAGATCATTTATTTCGCCACGACACGGTATAATTTTTTTTGTAAAATAACGATATTTTCTATTTTTTTCGAATTTTTTAAAATAGTGTTAAAACTGATGCGTTTTTATGAAAATTATTTCTAAATCGTTGCGTATGAATTTCTTTTCGTGTTATTAAATTGATATTCAACACTAATTAGCTTCAATCCTTTCTCTTTTAGATCCATTCATTTAAAAAATAAAATGACCAAAACTCCTTTTTCTGCGATTTTTTAAAAATTACTCGAAATATTTACTCGACATTGAATAACTTCGTTATTCATTAAAATTATTGCACGAAACCTTTTTTCCGTGTGTAAAGGAATATTATCCGTAATCTGTACGAAGATTGAAAAAATTGCTTAAAAATTAAGGATTTTAAAAAAAAATTTGTGTTTTTCGTAAAATGCCGTTTTGGGGAGAAATAATTTTAGCAGTATTATTGTTACATTTTTTTTTCCAAAAATTTTCGCACTTTTCAACCGATGTGTAAAATTATAAAAAATTCTACTTGAAAATTATACCCTTAAAAATAATGAAAACATTAAAAAAAACACTCCCAAGATTTTTTTTGATTTTTTTGCGCATGCGCGGTAGACGAAGGTCAATCTTAAAGTTTCAGTTTTGAAATGAGATGGGCGAAGGGCAGAGATTGTTCTGAAAATTTTCAAAATATGTGATATCCTGAAGATTTTATCGTAGTTTAAATATTTAAAATAACGTGGTTGAGTGAAGTGATTCACAAATAAAAAGAATAATTAAAGATTTTGAGGTAAGCATTTAATTTAATGATGAACATCTATGTTTTTTCCTTGCATTTTATATTTCTGGTGACATTTTGATTTTATGCTGTTGTTGTGCAATATTTCTTGAATATTTAAAATAATAAACAAGATATAATTAACCAGTTTTTTATGAAATAGCTGCATGATTATCTTTGAAAAATAAAATAAACCTGTTAATCTTAATTTTTTATAAAAAGCAAGTATTATAAAAAGAACTTTTTTTAGTCAATTCCTACTTAAAGAAAAATTTTGTTTTAGTTACTTCTTTATTAAATAGTTACAATTGATATAAATATATATACATATGACAGAATTATTATATTAAGTGACAAAGTACAAAACAATTTTTCTTTCTATATATGGTGTTGGACTATTTTTTGTTTGTTTGTGTGTTACTATTTATTCATAAATTAAACTTAATTATTCCAACAAAATAGAAAAGCCAAAAATATAATTTCTAAGATTTTTTCTAAGATGAGTCAAAATCGATGCTTTTTTATGAAAATGATTTCTGAATCGTTGGGCATGAATTTATTTTAGTGTTATGAAGCATGCTTTTTTCTTAAAGAATTAGTCATTTAAAAAATAAAATTCCGAAAATTTCTTTTTCGTGTGTAGACTATTTTTTTCGTAATCAATGCGAAAATTGAAAAAATTATCATGGTTGCGTCATCTTAAGACGTCATCTTGCGTCACCTTTCCCTAGAGAAATAAAGTAGAAAGTTGGGGGGGGGGCGTTCGCGCATGCGCTTAAAGAATACACATATGTACAATAATGAACAAAACATAATCAACCATGAAATAGCTGCATACATGTAAAATTTTGTTAGTTATTATATTGCTATTTTAAAACTGTGTCATGTGATTCACACACACACACACACAAGCTCACTCTTTTATATAATTATTGTAGTTTTTAGATTTTGATTTCATTCAGGAAATTTCCTACCATTGAAATATTGTTATTTTTATCCTCTGGGGACTTGCCAGTCAGGCTTGGCCAACCTGGCTGTTCCTGATTTCAGGGGAGTTGGTGGTGGGATTGTCAGGTCTGTGTGGAAAGTTTAACTCAGAAATTAATCAAAATTTTTTGATTCTTGACTCAAAAGAATTTTTTTTTTTTTACTTTTATGCTGAGAAGAAAATACTGTGTTATTTACGTCCATTTTAATGCATTTAGATGTGATATGAATATTTTTCTGCTTAATTGTTTGATAGTTCAGCATAACATATATATATTCTTCATTATTAAGCCTATTTTCTTTACCTTATAATGATACTCCAAGCATTTTCTAAAATTACATAGGTTACTTTGATTTGAAAATATTTTTTCCTTTGTTTTACTGAACCTAACATAATTTTGTAATACATTTCTTCATATATGTAACATTTCTTATCAAAATATTTTTGAATATGAAAAATATTTTACACACATATATAAATTATGAACAAAACATAATTAACCAGTTTTTCAATGAAGTAACTGTATATTATCTCTGAAAAATATATTTTCAAATAGCTGTGTATTATCTTTGAAAAATATGGTAAAATTGATAATTTTCATTTATTTTTTAACATTTAAAACTAACTTTTTAAAAAAGAATCAAACACTTTTATCTATTTAATTTGTCGTGTTTTACATTTATTTTATCCATGCACATATGACATAACTTTCATAGAAAAAATAAAAGCTATGTTCTTATATATTATATGCTTTATTATTAATTGCCGGCCATATTTTCTATGCCTTATAATGATAATTCAAGCATTCTCTAAAGTTACAAAAGTAATTTTAATTTCAAAATATTTTTCCTTTGTTTTACTGAACATAATATAGTTTTGTAATACTTTTTTAATTTACATACTACTTATACCAATATTTTTTGAATATTAATAATAAACAAAACATAATTAACGAGTTTTTTTAATAAATTAGCTGCATATATTATCTTAAAAAAGCATAATAAACCTGATAATGTTTCATTTTTTTTAAAAAAACAATCATTATGAAAAAGAAATTTTTATGTCAATACCTACTTAGGTCAAATTTTTTGTTTTTGTTTTAGTTATTTTTTATTATAAAGTTACGATTAATATAAACACAGTCCTAGCGCTTTACTCTGGAAACTTCTTCAAATATAATATTTAATTCTCTGGCTAATGGTTCCACATGCATTAATTTTTTAAAAAAAAAGATGTAGTTTTAAATGTCAAAAAATAAAATAAATGGTTAAATGGTTACAATTAATAAAAATATGTATGACAGAATCACAATATTAAGTGACAAAATAGAAAGTGATTTTCCTTTCTATGATTGGTGTTGGAATATTTTGTTTGTTACTGTGTTTATTTAGTATACAATTAAGTTTAAATCTTGCAATAAAATAGTATAGTTAAAAAAAAAGTCACTTTTTCAGAAATTATGCCATCCCAGGTGGGATTCGAACTCATGAACTTTTGGAGTAGAAGTCCATTGCGCTACAGGGACCAACGAACGATTTTGCTTTCTATATATGCTGTTGGACTATAATTTTTGTTTGTTAACATTTTAAAATTTAATTAATGAATTTACATTTGAAAAAAGTTGTATTAACATCAAATGTCACCCACTAGAAATTGAAAAAAATAAAAGCAATATTTATGCATTATATGCTCCATTATTAATTTCCAGCCTAATTTCTATGCCTTATAATGATACTTCAAGCATTCTCTAAAGTTAGAAAAATAATTTGCTTAGCATGATATAATTTTGTAATACATTTCTTCAATACATACCACATCTTATAAAAAATATTTCTTGAATATGAAACATTTTACACACATATGTAAAATAATGAACAAAACATAGTTAGCCATATATTATTTTTAAAAAAAATTATAAAACTGATTATCTTTATTATTTTTTTAAAAAAAGATAGTTTAAAAAAAGACACTTTTATATGAATTTAATTTGTCATTTTGTACGTTTTTTTGTCAATGCACATATGTATACACTTGGTAAAAGCCCGTGCAACGCCGGGCCATGAAAGCTAGTTTTAAATATCAACTGAAAGTCTAGAAATCATAGAATAATATTCGATACATGACACAAGAAAAAAGATTTTAGTTTTTGTAATAATGTAGCCTTCATTTAATAAATAAATAAGACAAAATAGTCAATTAGACAAAAATATTCAAATTAATTTTTATATATACATATGGAATGTGTTTTTACTTACATTTTACTGGGCATAAACTTCTATTCAAAAAATTCTGAAGTAATTCAGTTATCATTTCATGAGCAAGAGCATTGCATACCGATAATGCATCAAGTACACAAGAACAATCTGATCTAAAATTTTAATTTAAATAATTACGATACAGAAAATATATGAAACAATTTTAAAATGAAACATTATTTTCGGTTATCTTTCTCAAAAATATCTTACTAAATATTAATCCAAAAGTTATTAGATGTTACTATTTGTTTTTATTTATTGTCTTGAAATAAAATGCTTAGTTCTCAAACTGAAGTGTCAAATGTTTATCATTCAATGCAACTTTTGTTTCTCAATTTTATTGACAAAACAATTTTTAAGCGCAACATTACATTATCATTATATTTCGTACAAATTCTTTAAAGCTTTATTTAAAACCAAAATAAATTAAAAATTCATATTTTAAGAACAGTGAAATTCACATTAAATTTGATTTACAAAATATTATTTTAATAAAATCTTCAATTTTCAATTAACAAGTTTCATAATTCAAAATTCACTATCAATTATACAAATCATATAAAAACTATATGTTTAAACTATAACTTTTGAAATAAAAGTTTTTTTAATTCATAAAAATTCATTAAATTACATAAATATAAAATACTAACTTTAATTAGTCATGTCTTATAAAAATAAAACAGAAAAAAAGCATCAGAAAGAATATTTAGTTTAATCGCGTTTAATAAGTTTAAGTGGTATATATTTAGAAATAACTCTTAAATTATCGTAAATCATTTTAACTTTCATGCATAAAGAAATAAGTATGGAAAAAATACACTTACACTTTCATCAATTCTTCTGTAATAATTAACTCTCCAGAAGAAACTTTCATTAAAAAATCTAGCATTCCAGGAGCACATTTGTCTAGTTTCGTCTTATCAACCATTTCCGTACATTCTTTCAAAGATTCCATATTATCGACTGTAGTAAATAAATTTGTCATACTACAATTATCAAAAAATACATAGCTCTTAAAAATTTAATGTTTAGTTACAGAATAAATTTTAATGTTAAAATCTATTGTGGAATTAAACCTGTTTCAAAAATAGATTCAAGCTTTATGTTATTAAACTTTGCACTTATTTTATTTCAAAAAACGCTTATTCTTATTTTACAGTAAAACCGCTTATTAGCAGACGATAATGTTCTTTCCATTTAACATATTTTTATCACGCGCGCGATTAAATTTTCTTTCATATATAATTTAAATCCTATTTGTTAAATTATTTGTTGATCATTCATCAAATTAGAAATAAATGTAATTGTCATAGTTTTTAAAAATTTAATATTTAGTTACAAAAAGAATTTTAATACTAAAAAATATTATGATACTTACCATGTTTCAGAAATAGATACAAGCCTTATGTTGTTAAGCTTTCTCCCTCTTTGCTGTTATTTAAAATGTTTATTTTTTTCCGCAGTAAAATAACTTATTCACAGACGATAATATTCTTTCAATTTGACATTTTTTATCTCGCGATAAAATTTCTTTCTTTCGTATATAATTTTAATATTTGATAAATTATTTATTAATTATTCACTTAATGGACTCGATACACCTGACGTCATAATCACGTGATGATATACAAAACAAATAGCCACGTGTTTGATTCCACTGAGTATTTTGGCGGAATTTTCGTATTTACATCTACTATCAAAAACAAATGAAAGAAGTTGTTCCAAAAGAAATTTCGACTGAAATGTGTGTACTTTTTAATTATTTCATTTTCAATATTTTTTTTTGTTTTTATCAAATACGCTGACGATTTTTAAAGTTTTAAAAAGAGTCTGGAATATTTTCTGAGCATTTCGAATTCGAAGAATTTTAATTTTGCAAACATACACAGATCAGGGTACCACTTCTGTGATCTATTCTGAATGCTCTGTATTTGTTAAGTATGTAGTTGATTACCTACGTTTTTTTTTTTCAATTCCTACTATTAGTTCACACTTTCTCAATATTTATTTATGTTCAAATTTTCAATCGTTAGTAAAATACATTTTAAAGCTCTCGATTGAGCTAAAATTTTATATACATGATTATTTTGGTTGACAATACAGAATTTAATTAATAAAAATTAATTGATTAAAAGTAATTATTCTTATAATTATAAATACATCCATGTTGGCATCATTTTTGGCGACATAGTGACCATTTTGGCGACTTGTGTCCAAAATTAAAAAGGTTTTTTCTCACATTTTAAAACATTCAGTTGAACTGAAATTTGAAACACATTTGTTTTGGATAGCATTGCAATACTTTAATGATAATTAATAAAAATTAATTGTCACTTAATGTTGTGATTCTTCATATGTATACACATATTTATATTAACTATAATTATTTGATAAAAAGTAACTAAAATAAAAATTTTCTTACCTAAGAAGGAATTGACTTATTTTTTTATAATACTTGTTTTTGTTATTTTAAGATTATTTTCGACAATTTTACAAGCACTACAGACAAAAATTTGAAACTGAACTGTCTTAATAAAGAAATTTGTTCTGTTAAATTTTATTGGAATAAAATCTCACTCTTAAATTTTGCCATCCATTTAGTAGCAATACAAAATACTTTTTAATTTATAGAAATATCATAACTTTGTTCATTTTATTTCCTAACTGTGTATATAATGTTAATATATATCTATGCATTTTCTATGTTGCAGTCATTTGAAATTTTATTGTACTGTATGTTGATAAATGTGTCGACTTCAAAGCATTTCAATTTTGCAGACACGAAAAAACAAACCAGGGTTCTACTTCTGGGACCTGTTCTAATTTTCTAACTGATGAATAAGTATGCAGTTGAACTCATCTACATTTTTTTCCCTTTATATAACTATTTTCACTAATTTAACAAGCATGATAGATAAGATTTTGAAACTGAACTGGCTCAGCAAAGTCATTGTTTTGTAATTTTCAGAACAATACACTTACAAATACAAGTAAATTAATGAAGTTCATATGTACTTTAAAAAATATGCATCCATAAATGTATAATGCTGTATGGTGAAGAACATACAATATATTTTAATAATTTGTGAGATTCATATTCCACTATTTTTCCAAAAATCAGGGAATAAATCAGTTAGATACTGAAGAGCTAGATCATATAGAAATTGAGAAGCACGTATCTATCTATATTCTTAAAATACTGATTGCATTAACTTTTCCTAATATTAAAAAAACAATTACGATAAAAGAAAATTTCTAATTATCAATTTTACTATACTACAACTGACATTTTAAATTTCACGTTATTTTTATTTTACATTTTTATAAGCTTTAAATTCATGAGTAGTTACATATACATGCATAATTATGTAAAAAAAATTTTAAAAACATTCTTTTAATACAGGGATAGCAAACGTTACATTCTTATTAAGTCCAGCACTTTCCATTCCTTCCTAGATAAGCTTGCCTTTCACAAAACAGAATAGAAGCAGAAGAATATTGTACAGAAAAATAAATGCATTGCAAATAACATTAAGTGATTTGCATATGAAAACCTTAACAGAGGGTTTCATTGCAAGAGATGTTTTAGTGTATTCAATGTTTTAAATATTGAAAATACCTTAATGTTCCCCCAAAATAATATTTTGCAAGTGATTGATATGTTTTTGGTAAAATTAAGGACAGGTGTGTCCAACACACAAACAATAGAACATATGTTTAGTTAATCTAAATTTTACACATCTTCACAGTAGTTAACAGAGATACTTCAGTATTTAATTATCTACAAAATTAGGATGCAAAAATCTGATATGTAACCATACATGTTGTATCAAAAACAGGTATACATACATATAAATCAAAAACTTGTTGTTTTTAATAATTTTAGAATATTACAGGGAAAAAGAAACATTTTTTATAATTAATCACTATAGAAATGGAAAAATATTTTAATTTACTACAGCTTCTTTAATGTTTATACTTGATGATTAATCAAGTACCATTTTTAAACAAAATTATCATTTACCATTTGTAAAATTACATGTAAAAAAAATTATGCAACATTTTGAAAGTCCTTACTCGCTGTGCTATTTTAGGTAAAAGATATGACTAATCAAGAATTGATTTCCAAATATAATAAATTAAGGAATTAAAAAATTTTAATTAAAGTCTGTGTATAATAGAATATGTTTATGTCCATTTATGGAATATAAAATTCCTGCTCACTCTTACATGATCAAAATAAAGTCATTTTTGAATCCCTAATTCTTTTACAAAATAAATAAATAAATAATTGTAATATATTTGTGTGGTATCTATTAGCACAACATTTGTTTTTCGGAGTTTGACTGTGGTATAAACCTATCACACACTTGTACAATTTTTTTTACTATGTATTACAAATAAGCATTTATAGGTATTTGCACAATTTGTAGAAGATTTATCATTATTGATTAGATTTGTGCTTTATATCAATTTATTTTTACATAAATATAAAAGTCTAAAAGACTCATTAATATTGATATTATCCTGCTTATAAGTCCTGAATAAATTTTTCGCATTGAGTTACTTACAAATATTGGATCAATATACTTGGATCAATTATATATTTATTGAGAATTAGGATCATGAAACCAAATCTGGCTTTATGTATAGACATTTGATTCAGTGGGATGTTGTTGCATTATACAGCCAATAACTGGAGCTGTTCCTGCTCATGTTTGAACACAGTAATAATAATAACATAATTTTTTTAAGTTCTTGATGTGTTTTTGCTTGGCAAAATTATTTGGCAGTTTAATACATAAGTTCCTAATTTTGGAATGGTATGAGTACTGATTTAGCATTTCTTTGAAAAACTTTGATGTAATTTAATATTTTGCTCAAGAATAATTTGGGAAACTGAAAAGTTTCTTGAAATTTAGGATTTTCCTTGTAAACTAATGATATAATTAGTTAATTATCTTGCTTATAAGAAGTAGAATCTTATTTTGATTAGAATGGAACTCTGTTTATTCATGATAAACTTTGGTAACTTGTTGATGTTTAATAATGATTTTAATCTTTAATAATATAATTTGGTGGCAAGCTTCTCAATGGTATGAGCCACAAGAAAGTGTCAAAAAATTGTTTTTTTTTAAATGTTTAGGGCATTGTGAGGCCTTAAAATAGTATGATTTATACCAATACATTGTGAAGTTTTTAAAAATATGTTATAAAATACTAATATTTAGCAATTTTAGTCTTAGTAATTATCACCTACAAATGTTTGAATTTTTTTTTATAAATTATAGTCTCCTTGGACAAAAAAATCAATTATATTAAAATATGGGGAAAATTTTAGAAATTGTTTGAAACGTGCTAAATTATTTTCGTGAAAATTTTTACATATAGGAGCATACAAAATTTTTGTTAGCTAGTTTATTTTAGTAATTACAATTATTTAACATGCATCATTTATGAACATTTAATTTTAATATTACATGATTATAATACAAGTGAAGCATGTGAAAACTTTATTTTTTTAACAAGGAAATTCATTGCAATTTAAAAAATGCATTTTTCATATTCTATTGAAAGACTATCGGTGACATTACTTCATTATGTACTCATGTGAAAAAAAATTTTCTAAGATGTATTACAAAAGAGAATTTTTTTTTTCAGTTTCAATCTTTATTTGCATTAATATGGATACATAAAATTGAAACCTTGTTATTGTATACTAATTTTTTAAACAACTGTTCTATAAAAATTCCAAAGACATAGTAAGATCTTTTGAAATATATGATGATTCTGTAATGAAATAACACATTAGCCAGCTTTGATTGTCTGGCTTTACTTAGTAATTATCATTTACAAAGGTTTGAAATTTCTTTTAGAAATTTCTCTTTAAACTGTCTTGAAAGTTTAAAAAAGAAAACACTCTTACACTATTAAAGGAATCATATTAATACATAATTTTTAGAAATAATGATTAACTTTATTGAATTATTCTTTAGTATAAATTATTTCTTATGAGTTATTGAATTGCATATAAATTATCCAATAGATGTAAACCAAACGAATATTTCCATACAATTTTAAAAAATAAAACAATAATTAACATTAAAAACTTTGATATCCAAACAATAATATTAAAATGGATTTCAAGAACAGCAAAAAGGAAACTTAATATAAATTTTAGAAAATAACAGTGGAATTCACAGGCTATTTTTTCATAATTACAAGAAGTTTATATATAAAAGAATACAATTAATGTCAAATTTATTAATAAATACCTTTCCAAACGAATGTATATATCCATCTGCTCTGAAACGTGACACATTTTAGAATGTAAAAATTTTATTGTTAGGTCGATCCTACTCATTAGCAGTATCTCTTCCTATATTCACACACTACAGCCGAAGTATTAACTAATAATTCTGGCTCAGTAGTCAAAACAATTCTTTGTTTTGGCGAGCCACTCCCTATTAACAGCTGCACGCATTTTTCTCGGAAAAATTCGCTTACAGCATAATTTGGGACAGTAATAGATTTCTCCCAATTCCAGAAGCAATTTGTTCAATAGAGCGCTGCAGAATTATTTAAATCATAAAGTGGCGGGTACTTATAAAAAATAATTACTAAGCCTATAAATATACAAAAATTCGAAGCCAAAGGATGGAAGTATAAACTAAACTTAAATCTAATACAAACTAAAATTACATATATTTGGTCCCTTTTCTTAAACTAAAATAGTAGAAAATATATTTAAATTCTTTTTAGTACTTTAAATATTTTTAAGAATATATATAAAATAATAATGTTTACAAATTTGAAAGTTAGCGCGCAATCACAAGTGTCATACCATTAGCTGTTATTTGTTTACATGATAGCACGTTGTTAATCACGTGATGATGGCCACGATCGCAGCGCCCTCTAGTGATGAATCGACCCCATTAGAATATATTTAATTTACTGAATAACTGGTAAAAGCAGGTATTACTTGATATTTCTCTCTCAGCTATTACAATCATAATTTATAGAAACACAATTTCTTACCTATTAGGTGAGCTCTTCCAATCACATTTTGATTCATAATTTCCAAAAAGTATTTTCTAGTTTTCTCATTACATGATTTAAAATCTGAACCAACACAATCCATAAAGAACTGAAGAACTCTAAAAAAATTACATGAAACATATGATTTAAAAAATTTTCATTCGTGCAAATATAAATAAATATTCTCTCTCTTGTGAATTTATTTTTATAAACACAGTATACCCTTGGTTACAGCTAAAAATTCTCTAACAGCAATATTGTGTAATTTGAGAACAACAAGGGGAAACCTTTTTATATCCTTATTGGGAATTAAAATTACCAGTTAAACTAAACTGAGACTTTTACATATTTTAAATAATAATGGGATTGAATTTTTTAAACATGCACTCACTTTTAATCATCTTATGACACCTATGCGTCTTTGTCAAGCTATAAAGTTTAATTTATTGAAACACGCTACGTATCTTGCTCTATTTGAAGGAATATTGAGTAAATTACACGCAAAGTTCCTTTCTCTGTGTGAACTTAAAAAAGTATAGAGAAACTCCAGAAGATGGGATCAGAATTACCAGATTAGTGACTTTATCGCTCTTCGCAATAAATGTGGCGTAAAGTATCACCAAGGAAGCATCGAGAAGGTTTAAGGTTCGACCCTTCTAGAAATAGCCATGAGGTTGTGTAATGGTCGGCGGAGTTAAGTCGAGATGAGAGTCTGGTCTTGTACGCTGACTGCGATAAAAGAGAGAGATTTTATCGTAGTGGAACTCTTCCAGAAAGCAATTTCTGGAGCATCGTAAAGCTTGTTAAAAACGAGTGCGTTTTCCACAATTAGAAATAATCCGTTTTCGTCTTTCTTTGCGTATGTACGTTGATTTGTCTTCGTGTTGTCATTTGTTCGTTCGCGTCCATTTTTAAATCTGTTATTATTCTAATAACTGGAGTTCTCGGCTGCTTTTCTCCCACGCAAACATTTAACATCTTCACAAAAACACTTCACCCAGAGAAAAATTAATTGTATTGAATGTTTGCATGACGTAACCAAAAAAGAACCGGGGTAAAACAATTACTGGACGAGGGAGATCTCCTATCAACCCAGTCATTCAACACGTAATAAGGAGAGGCTGCAGATTAGTAGTTTGTTGGCTAAATCAAAGTTTTAAATCCAAGGTCAACAGTCCAAGCTGAAATAAAAACTGGGAAATTGAACACTAGATCGCAGCACTAATTAATTGAATGTGGACTCCTGAAGATTCCAAGACATTTCAATGTCAGAACTAATAATTTAAAAGACCACAGTACATGTAGCAAATAGACTCCTTATCTCAAACAGAGGCTGACGATGACATTAAATAGAACTTTCCAAGTGAAAGGGTATCCGTCTCTCACAAAAACACTAAACTAACAAAAGGACATAATACAAATCGAACTGACCCTTCTTCACCCCCAGCCCTTCGTAGCTGTGAACCGGCAAGTTGATGATTTGAACCAAACACTAAGGCCAATATCAGCTGCTTGTAGCTAAAATATTTGATCAATCTCCCACTCTGAAGCAACACAAAGGTTAATGGTATCATACCTTGTAATTTTGAGTCATGAATAAGAGACGTGGACGACATACGAGCTCTAGTCTCCTAACATCCACACTACACCAATCTGAGAACTTTACAGCTAAACTTATTTAACTTCCACAATCGATCTTTTATCAAATCGGGACTCGAACCCACAGCAACATCTTTGGCTATGACACGAAGTAGTGACAATCTAACTGCAGTAGTTAATTACTGCGTCAGAAGAATTTTAATTTGTACACATACCCTAAATGATAATTTCTTATAGAAGATGACTAATTACTGATAACAGTGAGTGAATATTAACGTCCCACTGTTCAGCTACACGAGGGATTTTGGGGACGGTTCGCGTCATTTTGAACCATGGTCAAGTGACGCGGACGACACCTGAGCTGGCACCCCCTCTCCTAACTACCACACTACACCAACGGGAGGACGTTTGAGCTCTCGACAGTTTTTACGTGCATTGTTCCCCTACACAGAGGGTCTTCAGTGGTACTGGGATCGAGCTCATGACATGCTAGCAACAATCCGATGCCTAGACCACTTGGCTACCGCGGCCACATTACTGATAACAGAAGAGTGGCTCATGGCGTTACGATACATATAGCTAAGAAGTACGAATAAATATTTCTTTGATCTAAGTACATAATTTTATAATGAGACACTTTTGCACTTTTATATCATTTTAGAAATTATCTAAAATACAGTTTTAGAATCGAGGTTAAACATTTAAATCTAATTAGTAATTAAGGAGGAAGAGTGTCAAACACATAAATAACTCCGAGGAATGTAAGTATATGATTTGAGTTTTGCAGTAATAAACTCCATTCTTACCTTAAATTTCCTTTTCTTATTCTAGAAGCATAAGCCTTGATTATCGGCAAACAAAGACGCACAGAATGCTTCAAACTTTTTATACATTGTTGAGGACCATACATATCGTATTCCTCTTTAAATAAAATGTAATTTATTCACTTTAAATGTATGTTTTATAATATGTATAAATTAAGAAAAGTAACGTCTTACGTTTATAATATTTTTATGTTATACAACATCCAAAACATTCATTACTTCATTCAATTTTCAGATATTTACGTATTAGGTAGTCAACCCATTTCTTCAAATCAAAAGACGTCGTCAAACGCCACGATATGCAACCAATAGAGGAAATTGTTCCCGAGCATGTTCAAACACATTAATAATAACGTATAGTATTTGGTGACATTTTTTTAATTGATGACGTCTTTTAATTTGGTTAAATAGGCCAACACACTATTCGTATAAATACCAATTTCCATTTTTTTCAAAACTTTCATAAAATTTTCTTAAAAAATCAGTTTATACAATGGTTAAACTTTAATTAGTCGAATGATATTAATTAGTAGTAAGCCTCTATTTAAGGTACATAAAGTATTAGGAGTAAGAACCATTTGGTGTGGGGGGGATAGCTAAAAAATTTTTTAAATCATTAGATTAAAGAAATTTGTGTGTAAATTCTTCCATATCCCCTTAAGGAAAATTAATAAGAAAGGTAGTCATCTTCAAAGTATTATTCAAATAGAGCTTTTTCAATAATTAGATTGATGAAATCCACAGACAGAAAAAAATACAAATAGAAGCTATGAAAATCTTAATCTATATAAATAAAGTAGAAAAGCGACTCACTCACTGATTGACTGACTAATCACGATATCTCCGGAACTATTCAACTTACAGACTTGAAATTTGGTAGACATGTTCCTTTCATGGAGTAGAGATCCGCTAAGAACAGATTTTTACGAAATTCGAACCGCAAGGGGCGTTACGGGGGGTTGAGGGGCGTTATAAGTAATTGTTTCCATTTTTAAACTACTCAACGTACAATCTTGAAATTGGGTAAGCAGATTCCTTTCTAGAGTAGAGATCAGCTATAAAATGAGTTTGGTGAAAATCGACCCCCAAGTGACATTGCGGGGGCTTAGGGGGCATTATAGATAATTATTTCCATTTTTAAACTATTAGTCGCACAGTCTTTAAATTTGATAAATAGATTCCTTTCATAGAGTAGAGATCAGATACAAGATTTTTTGGGAAAATAACCCCCAAATGGCGTTGCGGGGGGAGGGTTAAGGGGCGTAATAGACAAATATTTTCGTTTTTAAACTACTTGACCAACCTGCTTGAAAATTGGTAGACATGTTTCTCTCATGGAGTAACTATCCACTACAAAAAATGGGTTTTGGGAAAGATGACCCCAAGGGGTGTTGCGGGGGGTTAAGGGGAGATATAAATAATTATTCCGATTTTTAAACTATTAGATGCACAGTCTTGAAATTTGGTAAACAGATTCCTCTCATAGAATAGAGATACGCCGCAAAATGCGTTTCGTGAAAATCGACCCCAAGTAGCGTTGAGGAGGCGTAAGGGGCGTATATTTTTCAATACAATAGGACTTAAATATCAATAATTTATACATATATATAACCAGCAAAAATTTATAAAACATTATCAAAGACCCAGCGAAGCGGGCGGGTAACAGCTAGTATAGGAATGAAATGGTTATTTAGCGTTTTCAAAGGCTTTTTATGCCTAATGAATATTCAATATCACAATGTTCGCTTGCGGGTAAATTATTAAGCTTGATGGAAGTAATATCGATAAAATGGCGAGGTGGCATTAAGATATAAATATTAATATACCATGGCGCCATCTATATTCGAAAAACAGAAGTATAAAGTCCGAAGTCTTTAAATACGATTACAGTAGCATACTTGTACTATGCATTCGCCTATGCATATTATCAGCTGCTTACGATATTTTTCGAGTCATATTTGATCAGATTATTAGAAAACATTTTGTTTTAAAAGTAACAAATCAACTTGCGAAATTTGTCAAATAACGGAGACCGTTTACGATGATGATTGACTATCTCAATTGAATGTATTTTGTGCTTTTAAAACCACACCAGATATTACCGATTTTTTTTAATTACTAAATTGACCCATTTTATATCATATTATTCCTACGATACGGAACTTCTACTACAATACGAAAAAGTATTGCTAAAAATTCGTCCTTCATGTTGACCATATGAACAAAATAAAAGAATGTTTAAATAAGAAAGTTTATTTCACTTTCATATATCGCAGCTGATAAACCATGCAATAAAAAAGCTTTGAAAATACATTTTCTTTCGTTGCAGTTTTCTTTTTTATTTCACTCGTTATTTGGCTATTGCACGCTATCCCGAAACAGGGTTCAGAGCGTGAACGCAAATATTTTTATGCCTTGGATGTTGTTTCACACCTGGCTGAATACTCACAATTCGGAAAGAGCAAACTAAGTAAGTGTTAAGGTTCCCATAATGTTCTGAAATGCAATAAAATGTGTGTAATAAAATGATGTATGCACATCAGGTGGCATTGTCATTTCTGTAGTGTGTATTTGATTTATTAACACAAACAAAAAAATTAAATTATCTATTAAACATAATCTGGGACAACCATTATATATCTTGTTAAGGACTGTTACCTAAACAGCTCTATTTCGAATTTTTTATAAATAACGAAAGTGTGCCTTTCAGTTACAGTAGCAGTTCATTTATTTTGTACGTTAACACACAGGCTTTACAAACTTTTTAAACACAAATTTTATTCAATACATAAAATGTAGAAAGCAAAATTAATGAATAATAAACCTAAAAAATTTTTAAGCTATGAATTATACCATCGATAAATATTATTCCGGGGGCCAATCGTCTTCTAAATCTAGGAGAAGTCTACGACATAACAAGTAGGTCCTTTCGAAGTAAAATATAACTTTTGTTCTTGAACTCTGTCGTGTTTAAAGTTGGATCTTCTTCTGATAGGAACACACATTGTCTCACACATGGATGGTGCCCGAGTCCGAACCCCCCTCCCCCTTGATTTTTTTTCTGATTCAATATAATCCTATGTGAATCGAATGTAAAGGTTAAAAGTATTTGTAATAAAGGGTTACTTTTATTAATTAATTCTAATTATTTATTCAATAATTCATTTTTTACTGTTTTTGGTTCCTGAAAATCGACGAAATCAAAATGAATATGTTGGACGGCATATTGGAGCATGATAAGAGAATGGTGGATTTTCGAACCTAGACCCTCCCCCCCCCCTTTTTAAAAATTCCTGTGTGCGACACTGGTAACACATATAAGACCGCTATATCCCAAAAATCACGCAAATATTGAACACAACAATTCAAATCTGTACTCATAATTTCGCACAAGGCAATTAAAAGCAAATATTTATCAAATTTTTTTAACCCATTTTACTGCCCGGCATCGCATTTAAATAAGCTATTAAACCATGCTAGAAACTTTTGTCTCTTCAACTTATCATCTTTTCCCCCGCCATATTTTGGTATTTTTGCGACCAAATTTATCGCCGGGTCTGTCACTAAGAAAATTCCTATTCATTTAGCATTACTGAAATGTATTCTCTCTTGGCCAAAATCAGTGGCGTAACGTACACCCCCGCAATCCCCGAATTGCGGGGGGCAGGTGTTCTAGGGGCCCAAAGTCTGATTGACGCCAAGTACGTATTTGGGTTTGGAACCCAAAACCTGACTTTGAAGGGGGGGGGGGACTAGTACTCTTCGTTACACCACTGCATCAAATGATCTTCCCGTGACAACAAGAAGAAAGGGAACGTGGTTGTAAATGCAAACTAAAACAAAGAAATTTTTGTAATAATAACAATCATAAATAATTCTATAATCTCAAAATTACTTTAATTTTAAAAAAAGCAGTTTGCAAATTTTAAAAGTTAACAAAAACATGGCCTAAGTAAAAAAAAAAACTGCTAATGAGTGTATAATTTTACAAAAACGAATGATCTATAATTAGTTTAAGGAGACATGGTACGATTTAAGCAAAAATTTATAATTTAAGGATTTTCAAAACTTTTTTGGTTGCCTCCTATAGGTGTATACTATGCAAACATATTTTGCGCTTAAAATTCCATAAAAAACAAGCCATTTATTTTTTTAGGAAAAAACTTAAAATTTTTGAAGTGATTTTAAAATGCTACTCCTCCTACAAAAGTTTACGTACATGCATGAAATTTGATTTACGAGTAGCTCAAACTACGTATAACAAAAGTTAATATGGGTTTTATAATAACTTGATTGGTATTTGTGCAATACTTATTTTTATGAATGCTTATTGAAAATTCCTTAAAAAATGTATAAATTATAAGTTCAATTATTTTTTATAAAATAAGTATCGTTTTGATTGAAAAATGCATACCAATTTTTATTACATGTACTATTAACAATAGGTAAAAAAAATTCAAAGCATTAGGCACAATAGAAAAAAAATCCTTAGCATTTTAAATGAAGACAAACTAGTTATGTCATCTTTCTGAGATAAGTAAATTTAAAGTTTTGATTTGCCATAACGATGTGAGTAAAAGCGAATGTAAAAGCTACCATAATTCTGCGTTTTTTTAAGTTTAGAGCTTTCAAATTTTGTGAGGTTATAGGAAAAATGATAAAGAATAATTTAGGCTAAAAAAAAAATTAGATTTGACTTTTTGACAGATTTTTGTGAGTTGAATCGTAATGTGTTCCCTTCAGAGTAACAAATCTTCCTAAATATTAAAATAAACTATAAAATATCACAAATTTTGTTTATTTCACAATAAGCATTCTCTACAGAAATATAGCACTTTATAATTAAACCGAAAATTATATAATAAAAATTAAATGTTCAATAATTGCAAATTATACGTTGTTTTTACTTAGAATATGAATTATGACTATGAAGGGAAAAAATTGTTCTTTAAAGTCTTACCTTGATATTAACAGGTAAAATACATAACATATTTTCAAAGAGGAAAATGACCAAACAATAATATAAGTGTTTGTCATTAATCTTTCAATCGTTTGTTTCATGCCTCCTTAAATCTAGAAACATTCAATATAAATAGACATTTTATTCAAAGGTTATGAATGTTAAACTCCGTTTCATATCAAGGTATCCGAATACTTTCGACAACTTTTTTTTAAAAAAAAATAGAGATATGGAGATTTTTTGGGGGGTTTTAGATTTATTGGGTACATTTTTTGAAAAAAATGCTAAAATTAAGAAGAGAAAAAAATTATTACTAATAAAATGGGAAAAAAATGATTAAATCTTACAAAAAATTACATAAACGGGGCCCACTCTTTACAAAACGTTTAGGAACAAATCCTCAATTTTTCAATTTTGAAGTATTACTTTGATATTCCTGTTTGAAATTACCTTCCGGATAAGAGATATTTTAATTTTTACAAAAATGAAAGCCCTTTATCTTAGTTATTAAATGAAATTGCTTAAAAACAGTGATAATATTCACTTAAAGAACTGTAAATTTTGTAGTAAAACAGTGATTGATAAATCTGAAGGTTAAGACACTTCTGTTATTATACAGAACACAACAAATTTCAGCATATTATTTTAAAAGCTTTTTGAGCATTCGTTGTCCCCGTTTGAGCTTTTTTTTCAAAAAAACATTTCGAGTAAAACGCATTTTAAAGTTTGACATCTTGTGGAAAGTTATGGCATCTGGTTTTACGAAAGCACTTGTAGTTTTTATTCTAGAGAATGGAAAATAAAAAAAAAACTTGGTATTTTTAATAAAATTAATAAGATGGCCTAAAAAATAAAGTCATGAAAATTTTTTGTCAGTTTTTGAAAAATCATGATTTTAGGGTAGTTGGATACCTTAAATTATAGGAAGCGACAAATGAGTCATGTAATGCAGGACAGTAGCTTAAATTACTCCCCCCCCCCTTCCGCATCGCGAGGGGACCCAAATCCCGACTGACGCCAAGTACCTAAGTACCCTTTGTAAGATCCCCTTGGGGCCCAAAACCTGACTTTGCAGGGGGCCCTAATATTCTTCTATACGTAACTGATGCATGATGAGGGATTGTTCATTAGCATCGTACTACGGAGCAATGCGAGAGCAATTGGCAGAGAATCTCGTAATTTTGAACACCGGCCAAGAGAGAGAGATAAGAGAGGGAATTGTATATAATAATTATTCAAAACTCACTTAGTTAAATTATTTCTAAAAACCGTTCATACCATTCGGCATCTATTTCTCCGGTTATGGAGAAACTACTTCGCTTAATATTTATTTCCTCGCTAAATATATTTAGAAATAAAAATTTCTCCTAATTTTACGATTTAAAAATTCAGTATTAAACATGGAAAATAATTAAGAAATTAGTATAGTTCAGCTCTACAGTCACGACTCTTCATCGAAAGAGTTGCGTGTTAAAAAGACAATGAATGTTCTATAAAAAAATGAAAAGAAGAACAAAAGTTATTGTACTCTATATCTCCCCAAACTAGACACCAGAATCCACATATTACTTTTATATAGAAATCTGATGAAAGTGTTAACTTAAATTCTATCTTTTGATCGTGGTTAGAAATTACAAGATCACTTGATATTTGCTTGTTATTTGGCAATAATGCGAGGTTTTGAAAGGAAATCAAAGCGCGCGCGATATATACTCAATCGTGCCACGAGTTCTGATTCAAAAAATTTGAGATAGTTTGCTGTGACTCAAACGCAGTAGGTGATTTCAAATTTCATCGTTACGTATCGTTTGCAACATTTTTCCGGTAATCGTTGTCTTTTCACGCTTCTCGTTTTCAATCAGTCAGAGATTTATCAATTTGAACGTAAACGTGTGCTACAGATATTTCTAATAAAAAAAGTAAAGCCTTTCGGTGACTTTTAAAGTTCTTAAACATTAATACATCAAAGGTTATTCATTTTTCAAGCCAATAGAAGATTTCCCAAGACCAACAGAATTTCAGGCCGTAGTAGATGCGATCCTCCACGCTCGTTGAGAACACCAGCTCTCGTCAAAGCAGCTAGGGCAAGGAAGTCGAAAGAAGACTTTTCTTGATGAACAGATGAATGTGTCAAATAGAACAATATGCCGCCTAGTAAACTAACCCCTTAGACTAGTGAGTTCCAAGGTGGAGTAAATCACCCCCCAGGGGTCCACGTCAGCGAAAAAATAATTTTGGGGTCCATTAGGTGAAAATGGGGGCTACAACAATGGTTCTCATTACATCAGGTCGTGACTTTAATTTTAAAAGAAAATTTTATCAAATGGAAACCAGATTTTACTTATTTATCAGATTTATTTACTAAATTTAATGAGGTAAGTTTGCAGTTACAGGTGACAGCATAAATTTTATTAAAACAAGGACCATTATTTCAGCGTTTCTTGCTAGAATTAAGCTAAAGGAGTATAATAATGGACATCGCAAGTTTTCCCAGTTTCTCCTTTGACCACAGACAATTTGTCAGGAAAAGGACTTTTCAACCTGCATTCAACATTTAAATGCCTTTTATTCAGATTTTGAAACTAGGTTTGACTATATGGTAATTACCACATTAAGCAATAAATTAATTTGGTTACATTGAAAAAAAAATATCATACTGCAAGATGATCGGAATAGGTAATAACGAAGATCTTAAAGTAAAATTAGGAAACGAATGTCAGCTATTTGTGCTTTAAAATGATACACCTGTTATTTATCCTAAATTATGAAGTATTATGAGAAAGTTTGTATTGCTTTTCCTAGGAGAAGTAGTTTCAGTGTGGTTGCCAATCTCCAAAATAGAAAAATAATAATAAAGTAAATAAAAAAAGAAAGAAATGTAAAGATTGGATACTGCAAGAAGAACCGGAAAAAAAACCGAGGAGATTTATCGTTAAATCTGAAAAGGTTGATGCCAAATACTGAAACTTTGTTATTGAAGCAATTGATTCATCCCTTCCATTATAAGCATTTGTTTGTTGATTTAGTTATTCATGTATTAATTAAATTTTAATTTAATTAACATGAGTTTCATAAGTTTTTAACACTATGTACTACAATTAGAAACTCCAATATTTTAAAGTAAGTAGCTCTATACCAGCTGTCAAAAAGACATTTAAGTTGATAAATTTGCAAAAATTCAATATTAAGTAAGCAGGGGTCTGCCAAAAACCGAAAAACATAGTATGGGGCCCATGAACAAAAAATTGGGAACCTCTGCCTTAGATCAAAAGGCTATCGAAGAATAACTGGCTATTTTTTGCAAAGGAATTAAAGTGCCAGAGGTACCTTAAAGCAAAAGCACTGCTGTGGTGGCATGCTCATTACGGCCAAAACTCATCACGAATTTTGTTTACCGATGAGAATCTTTCAACTACCAGAATGACCATGTATGCGAAAGGCGTGTTAAGAAGCTAAAAGAAGAAATACGCTCAGAGGGAGAACTTATCACCTGCCTTCCGTAATAGTTTGGCTAGGTGTTAGCTATATAGGTGTTACGGAGATTCATTTTAGCGAGAAAAGTGTGAAAAATACAACATAAGTTTATCAAACCACTATCTTAGAACCCACATGAACATCCTGAACCTAAATCTGTTCAATGCAAAGACTTGAACAGCACTCTTGCTCCTGCTGATAAGGCGAAAAACGACCTGGTGGCTCGACCAGCAGTAGTTAAATGTGTCAGCCTTCATTGAACACAAAAATAGAGATAGAGAGATTCCATAGAGATTGTGTGTGTCTCAATAGACGATTGGCCAAAGAGACCTAAGCCCCGTGTGAAGTCAAAAGATGATCATTTTGCATAAAAGGTGCAATTTGTTAAATTTAAAGATTAAAAAAAATTAAGAGATTAAGTTTTAAACTTGATTACAAAGTTTTTTTAATTTTAACTAATTTATAATTGTATCGAAAATTACTGCACGAATAGGTATTACATGATCCGAGCTCTCTTTAAAATATTTAAAATTTGAAGCAGAAGGAAGATTTGGAAAAACGAAGTGAAAATTAATGGAAAAACAAGAAGAAGAAAAAAAAACTGGTGCGTCAAAACTGCAAACATTCGATGCTTCGTGATTTCGAATCTTTTTTTGTTTATTATTGTTCTAGTTTCAAGCACGAGGCATATTCTATCAATATTCGAGCCTTTATATTTGCAATTGATTTCGATATTTACAAATTCAATTCTGCGCCTGAGATTCCAAACAAGCGCAGAATTAATTCCATTATTTCTATGTACTCAGATTGTTCTCGTAGGAAAGATCTAGAGCATGCTGTTTGTGTGAGATGTCACCTTGAACTGTCTCCTCTGACTTATCCGTGGCAGCATGAAGATCCTGATTAAATAAATAATGAATAATTTATACAGAATGGAAAGTTCCAAGTGGTATAAATATTCTAGTGATGCGAAATCACGATAAGAATAGATAAGGGGAGAAACAATACCAAAATAAACAGTGACTAAATAAAGAATGAATATTCTATTAATGCTGAACACACACATATTTTGTTCAAATCGTAGGCTTCAAAACACTTTTCAATTAATATTCATTTTTTCTAAGAATTTTTTGTCACTACTTTCTAAATAAAACATTTATGTCACATTCACATTAAACGTATGATTCATTGCATATTGTTAAATATGTGTGAATATAAATTTTTAAATTTAAAGAGAAAAAAAATTTAATCCCTAAAAAATTGTCAAGGAATAAATATCTTAATAAAAATGTATTTCTCTGTATGCATATGAAGGGAAAAGATGAAATATACGTATAAAAACAAGAAGAAAAAAATAAATAAGCAAAAACACAAAAATTCAGCACAGCAACAAAATCCTTAAGTAAAAGAAATTAAGAAGTACAAATAAACAAAAACTCAAAAAAGAAATCTGGTAAGTCAAAAAGCAATTTCTGACTTAGGACCTAATAAGTGAGGTTAAGCTAGTTAGATGATAACAACCTACCCTCTTAGAGGTTCGGTTTAAAAAAATCCAAACAGAATGCATTCAAACCAAAAAAAAATCCAAAATGAAAAGATTTCAACGAGAAAAACTTCCAAAAAAATGAATGAGAAGATGACCAATGTACACTTATGGACAAAAAAATTAGCGTACCAAGAAATAATTACGGAATCGTAACGAAACTTGGCATGAAGGTACATGTCAGAGAGATATGCAAATGCTTAGAAATGTAGCGTGATTGCGCATTACGTATTGCCGGTAGAAGGCGTTTAACTTCTTTCTCCGTGGAGAATAAAAAAGGTAACCAAAGCTTTTTTTGAGTGTGCTGAATCGTTTACAAAGGAAGCACTGAGGTGGACATGCCCTTACGTCGTTTTCGAAGACAATATGAGCAGCTGTCGCAGTTTGAGATTGGGAGAGTCATCGGCATGATGGAAGCTGGGTGGTGAACTAGGCGAGTAGCTCGTCAATTAGGCCGCTCTGATTATGTTGTGAGGAAGTGTTGTGACCAGTGGATCCGAGAGATGACATTTACACGAAGACTAGGCTCAGGACGCCCTCGACAGACCAGTCATCGAAAAGACCGCCACATCGTAAGAAAGGCACGCGTACAGCCAACTGCTTCATCGGCTCCATCCAGGCACAGGTAGCGCCTTAATTAGGGGCCCCTGAGTCTTCACGAACCATACGAAGGCACCTGGCTGAAGGACATTTTGGATCGCGGTGCCCATTACGTGTGCTGCCCTTGACGCCCACCCATAGAAGTCTCCGTTTGGAGTGGTGCTACGCACGAGGAAACTGGACTGCAGCGGAATGGAAGCAGGTCGTCATTAGCGACGAATCCAGATTCAATCTCAGCAGTGATGACAATCGTGTTCGTGTGTGGGGATTCCGTGGTGAACCCCTCAATCCTGCCTTTGCTTTACAGTGACACACCGCTACCACAGCTGGTTTGATGGTATGGGGTGACATTTACTACAATGCACGGTCACCCCTAGTATTGATCCGTGGCACCATGACAGCCCAGCGGTATGTCCATGACATCCTGCAACCACATGTGTTGCCACTCATGCAATGGCTCCCAGAAGCCATTTTTCAACAAGACAATGCTCGGCATCACACGGCAAGGGTGTCACAAGACTGTCTCCACACTGTTACTACCCTTCCTTGGCCTGCCCGATCCCCAGATTTGTCTCCAATCTAGTATATCTGGGATCATTTGGGACGGTGAGTTGGGCATCCCACGAGTTTGAATGAACTAGAGGCATGGTTACAGCAAATATGGAACGAAATGTCTCAAGACATCATACAGAACTTGTATGCCTCAATGCCCGATCGTATCGCATCGTGCATTCGCGCTAGAAGGGGTTCAACAGGGTGTTAAATCCTCCGTTCTTTTGCATTTTATCTGAAATAAATGATCCTTTTTCTTTAATTTTCTGATAATTATTCTGATAATTTCTTATTACGCATGTAAAGTTTTGTTTCATTTAGACGACTCCTTGGTGCGCTAAATTTTTTGTCCATGAGTGTATATAGACGGTATTTATTCGCATTAAGCCATATTTTTTTCCCATTGTTAATGCTACAAATAATCGGATGCGGCTTAGAATTGTGGTGGAAAATTTCGTTAAATAAGTGAAATTGATCATTAAAGCAATGTATATATTTGAAAGTTTTTAATACAGTAAAATAAAGCCCAGTGGCTGAGTGGTAATGTATCACGCTTCCACGTCACAGGTCCGAGGTTCAAATCCCGGAGATGGTCGACTCAGTCTTTCATCCCTTCAGTGGATCGATAAATGGGTACCAAGTTTGCTTGGGAACTGAACACTGGAGGTTTCGCGCCAAACTGACCACTTGACCGAAACATGCATCCCAGCACCTAAGGTCACGTTAACTGAGACAGACACAGTAGGTCTTGGCCCTTATGAGCTGTTACGCCCTTTAGTTCAGTTAATATAGTTATCTAGTAAACTGACTAATTAAATTAATTATTTAGTTTTTATTAAAGACATTTTTATAAACTTCTTTAATATCGAATATATTGATAAACATTATTTTTCATATTTTTTTTTTTTAACATTTATAAACCCCGTGCACCACGCAATGTATAACACGGGGGGCATACAACACAGACAGAAGAGAAAGGAGTACAACACAAACATCCATACCTTCTCCGGGATTCGAACCCAGTCCCTATGGCACCGTAGTCAGCTTCACTGACCACTATACCGAATGGGCGGCTATTTTTCATATTGATACACAATTTTTTATTTTTTCACAAAAACGTTTTGAGAATTTGGGGTGTGGCTTAGATTTGAATAAATACGATGTGTATTTGAAATGCATTTCGCCGAGAAGATTTTTACAAGATAATTAACTACTGTTATGTTTATGATGTCGAGACATACTTGAGGAGGCTTGATAATTTTGAATACACATTTATTTGATGTAGAACACATACACATTTCATTTAAACAGCAAACACACACACACAACACAGAACTATTTCAGAAATGCAAAGAACGGTGGGCTACATGACGAAGGACAAGAAGCAGGGGAATTTTCCATGAAATATTTATAAACGATATTTTAAATTGCATAAAAAAATTATTTTATCAAACTTATTTTACTTTTTAATAATTTCGTTTGAATTTTTACTATGGTTGCTACAATACCTTAATTAAAAATATTTAACTTTACTGAATAAGCTTAAGAAATTATAATTTAAATGCGTGTTAGAAATGTCAAAATTACTCCACAACTTAATCTATAATTCGTGAGTAGCCTAGTGGTTAGAGCATCGGACTCCAGACCGGAAGGCATGGGTTCGAGCCCGATGCCACCAAATACTCTCCGAGTACGCACGGAGTACGTGCTTGTTAAATCAGTAGGTCAGAAAGTCTTGTGGGCGGTCGCAGCCGAAACCACGGGTGCAGGGGGCTGCTGAATATTTCCCTCTCCTCCAATTCCATGCCTAAATTGTGGAGGTGGAGATAGGTGGTGTCGCCATCTATCGGGTAGAAGTCCAACCTGTATCTCAGTCTCTGGCAACTTTCATTCCTTCCCTTCAGGAAGGATACGACAACAACAACTGTAATATAAATAATTATTAATAATAGCTTATAATGTATATTAATTTTAATTAATATTTTTAAAAAATGAATAAAAAATTATATCTATAATTCTTAATATCGTTACAGAAGTAGTTGCAATGAATCGTCTGGGATTTTACAAAAGACTTTATTATTCTTTTTTAATTAATTAAAAGCAATATTTAAAGATATTTAAAGGTTTTATTTTAAAAAATTTAATTTCTTAAATTTATTTTTCTTTCTCATTTACAGAATTTTTTGAAAGACCTTAAACATTTACGAAATATAGGGTATTTTATTTTAAAAAACGAATAAATAAATCACCAAGAACAAAATAAGGAGCAAAAAAAATTCAATTAGATGGAATATCTTAAAAATGAACACTAAATTCAAATAATGCTTAAAGTAAATGAGAGTTTTTAACGTTTAGGTATAACGGAGAATATATATAATTAAAGTAAATATATCATTAAAAGAACATAGAATTTCTGAATCTAATTTTTTCTGTCAGGGTAAATTGTATTACCCGATATTTTATGTAACACAATATGACAATGAAGTTTTGCATTTAGAATTTTATCTTTATTACAAAGTGCGTGAAATTGAAAACAAAAATTTAAAAAACTTAAAATACCATTTTATTTCTTTTACAGTGAAAATCGCTCACCACGAAACTGAAGAGACTGAAATATTTTTTTTCCTATTAAAATTATTTCGTGTTAAAGGTGGATATTGCAAAAAAACTTCTGTATACGTATATATCAACAAAACTAAGTTAATGAGTTTATTTACATAATGTATATATGCATATATTTATTAAAAAATCAAATGAAACAAAAACATTCACCAGAATTTAAAGAAATTTAATACAAAATTTCAAAAAAATTTCTGAAAAACAAACATTTATTCAGTTTTTGGAAAATAATCTGATATTTTTGTTTGCATTGGCTTTTAGCATCAAGTTGTCAACAAATTCTTCGATATCGTCTATTTAATTATTCATTTCAATCTTGGAATGCGCCTAAATAACTGCTCATACTTTTTATGAAGTTGCTCATTTTGGATGATGTGGGAGTATAGAAATTGCATTATTCATTTCACTTTCACCGTAGGAATCTGTATTAGGGATATTTTTTTAGCTTTAAACAAACTCCAAAATGTCTGTCTGCCATAATTGGGGCTGTGTGAACACACATTTTCATTATCTATTGCAATCAATTCTTCCAATAATACAATAGGGCAGTCCAATCCGGCTGGTGTTTACTGATTTTGTTCATTCCCAGATGAAAAATCTTTTCGTGTTAAGCTATTTTCATTGCATGTTAAGAGAAAAAATGCATGAAAGTACGTAGTAGTTTCTCGGACCCGAAATAGTATTTCGTGTTAACCGATATTTCGCCATGAGCGTTTTCGTGTTAAACGCTTTTTACTGTATTATATGTTAAAAAAGTTTGAAACATTACAGTGCCATCTATCTGGATTAATAAAAGTTAAATTTTATCTTGTCATGAGTCATTTATTTTAAGGTGAATTTCCCTCTCAGTTTATGTATAAGACCAGTATAAAAAATATTTCCTCGCTTTTCTGTTTACCAAACATGATACCATGAAAATATCACCATATGTGGAGAAGAAGAGCTTGGCTCATTTGCATATCACCGGCGAAACATATCTATCACAGAGCAACACAAAGTGTTTAATCAAGTGTTAAGAGATGGAAGCTTCTGGAAAATAAAGTGTTTTCTGAAACGTTCCAATTACATATTTCATAAGATGTAAGATGCAAGATTTGCTCAGCGAAGAAACGTTGAATGTTTCATTATCCACGAATCAGATCACGATGGGTGTTATTTGTTTGCTTTGCAGCTTATGGTATAAAAATTATGTTATTACAATTACTTCAACAGCATTCATTTGCGTACGTCCTAAATTTGATTTGAAGAACAAAATCTTCATAAGAGATATACGAACTAATTTTATTGCCACCAATTTTTGAAATCGTGACCATAAATAGAGTATGTTATTAGTTATTAGGTTTTTATGTCTTGTGAAATATGTATTATCTTATACTTAAATTTAAATGTCTGTATATTTTGGGGGCGTATACAAACCCACATCATTAATTGTATAGATCGAAAATTTTGCAAGAAATTTCTTTGATGTTTCAAAGGAGCTGATAAATCCAAAAAAAAAAAAAAAAAAAAAAATCAAAGGTCATGCTTTGCGTCTGTAAGGGGGGGGGGGGGAAGAAATCCCGCGTTATGAACTTTTACCAAACAGCGAGATCCTAAATTCAGGGAAGTATTATTCCCAAGTCAACAAACTAAAAACAGCAATTGAACAAAAGCTTCCTGGGATAGCAAATTGGAAAGGCGTCTTGTTTCATTCATACAATGTGCGGCCTCATGGGCCTTTGATAACACGATAAAAATTATTGAAATACGGTTGGGATGTTCCCCCAAGTGGTTGTTAAACTTTCGGAGCTAAGAGCCAAGCTGTAAATAAAACACACAAGATAGCTAAGATTTCTTAGAGCCATTTACGCGTATGCAAGAAAGGTAGCAGCCGTGATCAAGACTGCCGCTTTACATAAAGTAATAATTTACACTCCTTCTAATGCTAAGAACTATTGAAGATATTTCTTTTTCTGTGGCTCAATGTTAGAACAGTCGTAGTTAAAATACCATAACGTTGACAGTTAAATTTTCAAGCGTCGTGTAAAAATATTCCTACCAATAATACCATAAAAACTTTATTCTAAAGTTTCATGCTTACACTAACAATTAAAATTATCTGTGTTATTGTTCTTACTTATAAAAATTATTTCAACTCTCTTTTTATTGACCCTTAAATATGTCACAAAATACGGAACGTATTCTTGTCACTTCTGTTAGGAGTTTGTGGCCGCGGCAGCCAAGTGGTCTAGGCATCGGATCGTGGCTAGCATGTCATGAGTTCGATCCCAGTACCACTGACGACCCGCCGTGTAGGGGCGCGATGCACGTTAAATCTGTCGAGAGCTCAAACGTCCTCCCGTTGGTGTGGTGTGGTAGTTAGGAGAGGGGAGTGCCAGCTCAGGTGTCATCCGCGTCACTTGACCATGGTTCAAAATTACGCGGACCGTCCCCAAAATCCCTCGTGTAGCTGAACAGTGGGACATTAATACTCACTCACTCTGTTAGGAGTTTATGTGTAGCTCTTCTGTGCACACATTCAGTACTGCCCTTTAGCTCATGCATGCGAATAAGCAAACATTACTGGAAATCACTTAGTGGAGTATCTTCTCATGGCGGCATTTCTACCAATATATATATAAGTCATACTTTTACTTGTTTATAACTGATGTTTTCACTGATTTTCAATACTGTCAATGGAAAATAATTTAGTACAGAAATTTCATCTTAAACCAGTCAAACGCGTAATTGTAGACGCAAAGAAGATAAATCTTTTCAATAGATAGTAATAAAAGAAAATAGAGAAAACAATAAGTTTAAGGAGATATAATTTATTTTAATAATTCAGAAGTTAGAAATCTGAAGAGCCGTAACCATCTATGCCAGTGATGGCGAACCTATGACCCGTGGATCAGCCACTGACCCACGCAAGCTTTTTAACTGATCCACGATTGTTAGGCAACCACTTGTTTTCTTACGCGGGTTTGTTTAGATTTTCTAACTTGTGTGGATTATTTATATTCTATTTGTATTTTTTAAAGCCCTGTATTGACACAAAATCAATTTAAAGGCTGTCTATAACCTTTAGTTAGATCATTATAGTTCCAAAGTTACGAAAATGACAACAAATGTATATGAAGATATGTAGTATTTGAAATAAAGCAGAAGTGTTTACAAAATATGAAATAAAGTGTATAATTTTACTCACATTTGGTTTGTCGAAAAAAATCGACTAACAAAAGCAAATAATCATATTTAAAGCACTTTCTTCGGATGAAATACACTTTTGTAAGGTTATACTCAGTTATGTTTGTAGAAAGAGACTTCCATAGCACTTGTATGTCTTAATAAATCATTGAGATGCTAATGGGGGTCATACACATGTCTCTTATTCTCTATAATAGCAATTTTTGGCTCGCAATTTAAGGCGCTTGCCCCAGTCAGTACCAGTGTTGAACTTACATTTCGAACGTATTTAAAAGTAATGTGTAGTATGTATGTATATGTGTGTATAGGTATGTTAATACAAATGTACTAAATACGACCGCGTACTATGTCGGCGGTTAAAAATTTAAAACAAGCCGTACAAGTTTCAGGCTATGTCAAGCTAAAAGGTTTGATAAATATGGGGGGGGGGGATTGAAATGAATAAAATGGTTATACGTATAATTTGTACTGAAAAAGTGACTCCACGTACATATAATGTAAAAAGACATTTTGAAACGTTGCATTCAAATCTCGGTATGTCGACAGATGTGGATAGAAAAACTTGTTCCTTACAAAAGGGGGGTGGGGGAAGCTTGAAGTTTTCTCAAGCAGTGTTTAAAAAAGTTTTTTGGTTCCGAAAAATAACATTACAGCTGCTAGTTTCTAAGTTGCCCATTGCATTTCTTGAAACGGGAAACCTCTTTCTGCAGAAGGATTTGTAAAAGAAAAAGCGTTTTTTAGAATGTAGTCCTACATTGTTTGCTGATTTTAAAGAAAAATGCTTGATTATAAAGCGTATAAATGAGTTACCTATAAATCGCAATATAATTAAAGATCAAGTAATAGAGTTGGAAAAAAATATTTTTTCGCGCAAATATATAACGCTTTAAATTATGCAGATATGTATTCAATTGCTTTAGATGAGATTAATAATATAAATGGTTATGCACAATTTGCAGTTTTTGCTCGGTATAAGTTTGGAAATATTATGAAAGAAGAGTGCGTTTTTTAAAGAAAATAATAATGTTGAAAGGAAAGTGTACCACAGTCTTGATATTTTTATAGAATTTGATATTGCATGTAAAGAAATGGATACTGACTTTCAGAAAATAGTTTCTGTAACACAGACGGTGCAACTAATATGGTAAGGGAAAACATTGGATTTATTCAAAATCTTAAGCAAAATATTTCACATTTTCTGATTGAATTCTATTGTATAATCCACCAGCAAGTTTTATGTGTGAAGCTTAATTTAAAAACATTTTCCATTGTATTGTCAGTTGTTATAAAAATAATCAACTTTATAAACGTAAGAGCTCTTTATAAAAGGCAATTTATATAATTATTAGAAGAAATTGAATGCCAATATTCAGGGATTTTGACATACAATAACGTGCTATGGCTTATTTTCGGTGAAGTCCTTCATCGCTTTGTAACGTTATTAAAAGAAATTAAGATCTTTTTAATTGAAAAAGACAATAGTATCGGTGAATTATCCAATATACATTAATCAACTGATTAAATGTTTTTATGAGACACTCAGCATTTTAATGAACTGAATAAAAAACATGGAATAATTGTTTTAACAATTTTTGAAAATATTGAAATATTTATTACGAAACTTGTTGATTTTTTAAGTAGAAGGAGAAAAATTGCGTGAAATTCTTGCAGATACTATTGATCAGACAGTAAAAATTGAAAATATTATATTATACGTATGGGATTTTTTACCAAGTAATTTTATGTCAATGAAAAAACTAGTTAATATGTATGCTCTTTCAACGATGTTTGGGTACACATATTCGTGTGAAAAATTGTTTTCTTCAAGGAACTTTGTAAAATCTTCTAATAGAAATAAACTTGACAGGGAATTAACTGCGAAATGCGTTAAACCAGTGGTATTCATACCGTGTTCCGCGGAACCTTGGGACTCCACGAAACAAACCTAGGAGTTCCGCGAGTTAAAAAATGGAAAGGAAAATTATAAGTTGTGTATGCAAATAGATTCATGTTCTCTATTAAGTTTGTACAAACACGAAATATTTAAATCCTTGCTTGCCAGCGCAAGTCCCACGTACCACGGCAAAATTTTTTAATAAATATGCGATTCTGGACAGCCTCTTTTTTTGCGTATTTTTTAGAACTTTTAATTATTTGCATATGCAAGTTGGGAGCCATTACAGAGATACTCTATGGAAGAAATTATAAACCTAATTAACCCTTATTTGTGTTTCATAATATTCTTTAGAAGGAATGGAATAGAATAATTTAGAAAAATATTTTTTTTTTCAAAAAAAATAGTGGTTATATCCATATGTATGTTGTGGCAATTTGATTTCGGAATTTCATATTTAGTTCCAGAATTTATACGGATAAGACAGAAATTGGAGAATCTTGATTTTGTGTTAAAAACGCACATGTGTGTTTCAAAAAATTTCTCTTCGGTTTCAAAAATTTGGCAGCCCTTTAAGAATTAATGCAAAGGTGTAAGTTAAAAAGACAAAAATTATTGCGTTTGCTAGCAGTTTTTTTTAACTTTTAGTGTTATATGCGTATAAACTTCCATTATTATCGCTTGCTTCTTAGGTTATTTTTACATGTTGATAAAAAGGATTAAGTGTGCGCTTTCTTAACTCGAGTGCACCATAATTTTTCACAAACATTTTTGATCAACATTGTTATTTAAGGAAAAAAATTTTATTCGTTTTATGTTGAAATTTTTTTTTCACTCGCTTATAAAAACCAATAGAATTCTATTTAAGATAAGGAATGTTAAAGTGCTTTAAAGAACATCCAGTGATTATTTACTATACGTAAAAGAATTCCAATAACACTAACTATGATCGAAATTGAAACAAAATGTGGATATAATATCTTTCACAGTTTGAACTTTTCTCGCGCATGTTCAAGGACAATAATCGATTGAAGATAATATTACTTTAATTGGTTAATTCTTTTGTATTATACTTCTCTTATTCTGTTGTGAAAAATGATTAAATTTGGGAACATTAAAAGCGAATGCAGTAAAGTATTACGAAAAATATAGTCAAATACGTAAGTACTCGAAAGACTATCGAGCTCAGCGGAATAAGAAACGTAACGGAACTGTAAGACAACATTTAGATTCGAACATATTCGTATTCATGGAGTGGCGTCTACATAAGTAAAATTCTCTTTGCCATAATTTTAAACACAGCTACTGTGTTCTGGTTATCTAAATATAGTAGTTATTGTATCTTTCGTTTATTTCAAGTGTACACGTTTTCTTAAGTACAATATTTAATCCTTCTAAATCTACGCTAGTTTATTTGTATTCTGCTAGAGTCTTAAGCATGATTAAAATCACGCCAAACAAGCTATAGACGGAATGTAGATATTATTCAAGATGGCCGCCTCGCACCTCGCGAAATATGAAGAATAAAAAATATTACTGAAACTTGATGAACAACTGAGAAGTGTAGAATTACAACCATTTAAAACGATTTAAAAAGTGGAATAAAAATAAATTTCCTTTATTTTCCAAGTAAAATTGTGCAGAAAAGTGAAGAGGGAAGTTGAATGTGAAGAATTTCAAAATGATTGTAGAAAAAAAAAATTAAAATAAGCTAAAGCAGTAAAAAATTAAAAATAAATGAATAAATCAAGGGAGGATGAAAGAAGAATTAAATACTAAAAAAGCGACTTCATTATGGGAAGTGAAAAAATATTAGCAAATCATTATTAGAAATAAAACTATAGAAATTAGCTATTTACTACCATTAAAAAAAGAATTCTGCCTGACAGAGGTGGAATTCACCACGCAAAATTCGACCTCGCAATTTATTACTTTTTTAAGAAAGGGTTGTTGAGTCTTTACCAGATTTATCAAATTTCCCATTTTAGTGAAATAAGTAAAATCTTAACTAAGGTACGAAAAAAAGAAATTCTATACCTTAAAAAATTAAATTGACCAAAAGAGCGAAGACTAGATTTTATTATATTACTATTTCGAGTATGCCGTGGGACCTTAACAGCTTGAAAAATTCAAATGACTTCTGGCTGTGCGTACTTAAATATTTTGTTCCTTTTTAATTAGAAAAAGTTAGCGGCATATATATATAGACTTCAATATCTCAATCACTTTTATATAAAAATATGTTGAGGAAATAATAAAATATACCACGACTGAGATACATCAAAAACTTTTTTTTCCATTTAAAACTGTCTGAAAATAACTAAAAACAAGTTCAAACTCACTAATAGTGAGCAATAGCGAATCGATTCTATCATTAAAGCCTTTCTGAGTAAAAACGATAGAATCTAACATTTTTATTATATTAATATAGCTTTATTTTTTCTTAGGAAACCGTCGTCGCTTAGGAAGCTCACGATTTTATTGTATCCATTTACTTTTACCCCGTCTTTGGAGACCATCCTCATTTAGGATGTTGACTCAAAGCTTTGTCGTTTCTTTGCAGACTGTCCTCATTTAGGGTGCTGACTCATAGCTTTACCCTGTCTTTGAAGACCGTCCTCATTTAGGATGCTGACTCATAGCATTACAATGTCTTTGGAGAGCGCCCTCATTTAGGAGGCTGTCTCATAGCATTACCCTGCCTTGGAAACTGTTCTCGCTTAGGAAGCTCACGTTTATATTGTATCCGAATACCTTTGCCCTGTCTTTGGACACCATCATTCATTACGGGTACTGACGCACTTCTTTACCCTGTCTTAGGAGACTGTCCTTGTTCAGGATGCTGACACATAACTTCATTTTGTCTGCAGACCACAGTCTTCATTTAGAAAGCTGAC
>BMAO01004758.1:0-17767 GCA_019973975.1 Trichonephila clavata
CAACAAAAAACAACCCACACTTCAAAAACACACATTCATTTCATTACACTAAATTATTATTAAAAAATACATTACACAGATTACCACAGTTTTATATTTTTAAAAGAGGGAGGGGAGTGTCCACATCCTTCGAAAAAGAGCACACGCGCAGTCTTGAGACGAGGATCTCCAAGCATTTATAGCAATAAATGTTTGGAATCTGGCGGATCGACTGGGTGGGCGCTCTTTTTCTTTTAGTGTAGAATCAACACAAAAACAACCCACACTTCAAAACACACATTCATTTCATTACACTAATTATAATTAAAAAATACATTACACAATTACCACAGTTTATATTTTTAAAAGAGGGAGGGGAGTGTCCACATCCTTCGAAAAAGAGCACACGCGCAGTCTTGAGACGAGGATCTCCAAGCATTTATAGCAATAAATGTTTGGAATCTGGCGGATCGACTGGGTGGGCGCTCTTTTTCTTTTAGTGTAGAATCAACACAAAAACAACCCACACTTCAAAACACACATTCATTTCATTACACTAATTATAATTAAAAAAATACATTACACAGATTACCACAGTTTATATTTTTAAAAGAGGGAGGGGAGTGTCCACATCCTTCGAAAAAGAGCACACGCGCAGTCTTGAGACGAGGATCTCCAAGCATTTATAGCAATAAATGTTTGGAATCTGGCGGATCGACTGGGTGGGCGCTCTTTTTCTTTTAGTGTAGAATCAACACAAAAACAACCCACACTTCAAAACACACATTCATTTCATTACACTAATTATAATTAAAAAAATACATTACACAGATTACCACAGTTTATATTTTTAAAAGAGGGAGGGGAGTGTCCACATCCTTCGAAAAAGAGCACACGCGCAGTCTTGAGACGAGGATCTCCAAGCATTTATAGCAATAAATGTTTGGAATCTGGCGGATCGACTGGGTGGGCGCTCTTTTTCTTTTAGTGTAGAATCAACACAAAAACAACCCACACTTCAAAACACACATTCATTTCATTACACTAATTATAATTAAAAAATACATTACACAGATTACCACAGTTTATATTTTTAAAAGAGGGAGGGGAGTGTCCACATCCTTCGAAAAAGAGCACACGCGCAGTCTTGAGACGAGGATCTCCAAGCATTTATAGCAATAAATGTTTGGAATCTGGCGGATCGACTGGGTGGGCGCTCTTTTTCTTTTAGTGTAGAATCAACACAAAAACAACCCACACTTCAAAACACACATTCATTTCATTACACTAATTATAATTAAAAAAATACATTACACAGATTACCACAGTTTATATTTTTAAAAGAGGGAGGGGAGTGTCCACATCCTTCGAAAAAGAGCACACGCGCAGTCTTGAGACGAGGATCTCCAAGCATTTATAGCAATAAATGTTTGGAATCTGGCGGATCGACTGGGTGGGCGCTCTTTTTCTTTTAGTGTAGAATCAACACAAAAACAACCCACACTTCAAAACACACATTCATTTCATTACACTAATTATAATTAAAAAAATACATTACACAGATTACCACAGTTTATATTTTTAAAAGAGGGAGGGGAGTGTCCACATCCTTCGAAAAAGAGCACACGCGCAGTCTTGAGACGAGGATCTCCAAGCATTTATAGCAATAAATGTTTGGAATCTGGCGGATCGACTGGGTGGGCGCTCTTTTTCTTTTAGTGTAGAATCAACACAAAAACAACCCACACTTCAAAACACACATTCATTTCATTACACTAATTATAATTAAAAAAATACATTACACAGATTACCACAGTTTATATTTTTAAAAGAGGGAGGGGAGTGTCCACATCCTTCGAAAAAGAGCACACGCGCAGTCTTGAGACGAGGATCTCCAAGCATTTATAGCAATAAATGTTTGGAATCTGGCGGATCGACTGGGTGGGCGCTCTTTTTCTTTTAGTGTAGAATCAACACAAAAACAACCCACACTTCAAAACACACATTCATTTCATTACACTAATTATAATTAAAAAAATACATTACACAGATTACCACAGTTTATATTTTTAAAAGAGGGAGGGGAGTGTCCACATCCTTCGAAAAAGAGCACACGCGCAGTCTTGAGACGAGGATCTCCAAGCATTTATAGCAATAAATGTTTGGAATCTGGCGGATCGACTGGGTGGGCGCTCTTTTTCTTTTAGTGTAGAATCAACACAAAAACAACCCACACTTCAAAACACACATTCATTTCATTACACTAATTATAATTAAAAAAATACATTACACAGATTACCACAGTTTATATTTTTAAAAGAGGGAGGGGAGTGTCCACATCCTTCGAAAAAGAGCACACGCGCAGTCTTGAGACGAGGATCTCCAAGCATTTATAGCAATAAATGTTTGGAATCTGACGGATCGACTGGGTGGGCGCTCTTTTTCTTTTAGTGTAGAATCAACACAAAAACAACCCACACTTCAAAACACACATTCATTTCATTACACTAATTATAATTAAAAAATACATTACACAGATTACCACAGTTTATATTTTTAAAAGAGGGAGGGGAGTGTCCACATCCTTCGAAAAAGAGCACACGCGCAGTCTTGAGACGAGGATCTCCAAGCATTTATAGCAATAAATGTTTGGAATCTGGCGGATCGACTGGGTGGGCGCTCTTTTTCTTTTAGTGTAGAATCAACACAAAAACAACCCACACTTCAAAACACACATTCATTTCATTACACTAATTATAATTAAAAAATACATTACACAGATTACCACAGTTTATATTTTTAAAAGAGGGAGGGGAGTGTCCACATCCTTCGAAAAAGAGCACACGCGCAGTCTTGAGACGAGGATCTCCAAGCATTTATAGCAATAAATGTTTGGAATCTGGCGGATCGACTGGGTGGGCGCTCTTTTTCTTTTAGTGTAGAATCAACACAAAAACAACCCACACTTCAAAACACACATTCATTTCATTACACTAATTATAATTAAAAAATACATTACACAGATTACCACAGTTTATATTTTTAAAAGAGGGAGGGGAGTGTCCACATCCTTCGAAAAAGAGCACACGCGCAGTCTTGAGACGAGGATCTCCAAGCATTTATAGCAATAAATGTTTGGAATCTGGCGGATCGACTGGGTGGGCGCTCTTTTTCTTTTAGTGTAGAATCAACACAAAAACAACCCACACTTCAAAACACACATTCATTTCATTACACTAATTATAATTAAAAAAATACATTACACAGATTACCACAGTTTATATTTTTAAAAGAGGGAGGGGAGTGTCCACATCCTTCGAAAAAGAGCACACGCGCAGTCTTGAGACGAGGATCTCCAAGCATTTATAGCAATAAATGTTTGGAATCTGACGGATCGACTGGGTGGGCGCTCTTTTTCTTTTAGTGTAGAATTAACACAAAAACAACCCACACTTCAAAACACACATTCATTTCATTACACTAATTATAATTAAAAAAATACATTACACAGATTACCACAGTTTATATTTTTAAAAGAGGGAGGGGAGTGTCCACATCCTTCGAAAAAGAGCACACGCGCAGTCTTGAGACGAGGATCTCCAAGCATTTATAGCAATAAATGTTTGGAATCTGGCGGATCGACTGGGTGGGCGCTCTTTTTCTTTTAGTGTAGAATCAACACAAAAACAACCCACACTTCAAAACACACATTCATTTCATTACACTAATTATAATTAAAAAATACATTACACAGATTACCACAGTTTATATTTTTAAAAGAGGGAGGGGAGTGTCCACATCCTTCGAAAAAGAGCACACGCGCAGTCTTGAGACGAGGATCTCCAAGCATTTATAGCAATAAATGTTTGGAATCTGGCGGATCGACTGGGTGGGCGCTCTTTTTCTTTTAGTGTAGAATAACACAAAAACAACCCACACTTCAAAACACACATTCATTTCATTACACTAATTATAATTAAAAAAATACATTACACAGATTACCACAGTTTATATTTTTAAAAGAGGGAGGGGAGTGTCCACATCCTTCGAAAAAGAGCACACGCGCAGTCTTGAGACGAGGATCTCCAAGCATTTATAGCAATAAATGTTTGGAATCTGGCGGATCGACTGGGTGGGCGCTCTTTTTCTTTTAGTGTAGAATTAACACAAAAACAACCCACACTTCAAAACACACATTCATTTCATTACACTAATTATAATTAAAAAAATACATTACACAGATTACCACAGTTTATATTTTTAAAAGAGGGAGGGAGTGTCCACATCCTTCGAAAAAGAGCACACGCGCAGTCTTGAGACGAGGATCTCCAAGCATTTATAGCAATAAATGTTTGGAATCTGACGGATCGACTGGGTGGGCGCTCTTTTTCTTTTAGTGTAGAATTAACACAAAAACAACCCACACTTCAAAACACACATTCATTTCATTACACTAATTATAATTAAAAAAATACATTACACAGATTACCACAGTTTATATTTTTAAAAGAGGGAGGGGAGTGTCCACATCCTTCGAAAAAGAGCACACGCGCAGTCTTGAGACGAGGATCTCCAAGCATTTATAGCAATAAATGTTTGGAATCTGACGGATCGACTGGGTGGGCGCTCTTTTTCTTTTAGTGTAGAATTAACACAAAAACAACCCACACTTCAAAACACACATTCATTTCATTACACTAATTATAATTAAAAAAATACATTACACAGATTACCACAGTTTATATTTTTAAAAGAGGGAGGGGAGTGTCCACATCCTTCGAAAAAGAGCACACGCGCAGTCTTGAGACGAGGATCTCCAAGCATTTATAGCAATAAATGTTTGGAATCTGCGGATCGACTGGGTGGGCGCTCTTTTTCTTTAGTGTAGAATTAACACAAAAACAACCCACACTTCAAAACACACATTCATTTCATTACACTAATTATAATTAAAAAAATACATTACACAGATTACCACAGTTTATATTTTTAAAAGAGGGAGGGGAGTGTCCACATCCTTCGAAAAAGAGCACACGCGCAGTCTTGAGACGAGGATCTCCAAGCATTTATAGCAATAAATGTTTGGAATCTGACGGATCGACTGGGTGGGCGCTCTTTTTCTTTTAGTGTAGAATTAACACAAAAACAACCCACACTTCAAAACACACATTCATTTCATTACACTAATTATAATTAAAAAAATACATTACACAGATTACCACAGTTTATATTTTTAAAAGAGGGAGGGGAGTGTCCACATCCTTCGAAAAAGAGCACACGCGCAGTCTTGAGACGAGGATCTCCAAGCATTTATAGCAATAAATGTTTGGAATCTGACGGATCGACTGGGTGGGCGCTCTTTTTCTTTTAGTGTAGAATTAACACAAAAACAACCCACACTTCAAAACACACATTCATTTCATTACACTAATTATAATTAAAAAAATACATTACACAGATTACCACAGTTTATATTTTTAAAAGAGGGAGGGGAGTGTCCACATCCTTCGAAAAAGAGCACACGCGCAGTCTTGAGACGAGGATCTCCAAGCATTTATAGCAATAAATGTTTGGAATCTGGCGGATCGACTGGGTGGGCGCTCTTTTTCTTTAGTGTAGAATTAACACAAAAACAACCCACACTTCAAAACACACATTCATTTCATTACACTAATTATAATTAAAAAAATACATTACACAGATTACCACAGTTTATATTTTTAAAAGAGGGAGGGGAGTGTCCACATCCTTCGAAAAAGAGCACACGCGCAGTCTTGAGACGAGGATCTCCAAGCATTTATAGCAATAAATGTTTGGAATCTGACGGATCGACTGGGTGGGCGCTCTTTTTCTTTTAGTGTAGAATTAACACAAAAACAACCCACACTTCAAAACACACATTCATTTCATTACACTAATTATAATTAAAAAAATACATTACACAGATTACCACAGTTTATATTTTTAAAAGAGGGAGGGGAGTGTCCACATCCTTCGAAAAAGAGCACACGCGCAGTCTTGAGACGAGGATCTCCAAGCATTTATAGCAATAAATGTTTGGAATCTGACGGATCGACTGGGTGGGCGCTCTTTTTCTTTTAGTGTAGAATTAACACAAAAACAACCCACACTTCAAAACACACATTCATTTCATTACACTAATTATAATTAAAAAAATACATTACACAGATTACCACAGTTTATATTTTTAAAAGAGGGAGGGGAGTGTCCACATCCTTCGAAAAAGAGCACACGCGCAGTCTTGAGACGAGGATCTCCAAGCATTTATAGCAATAAATGTTTGGAATCTGACGGATCGACTGGGTGGGCGCTCTTTTTCTTTTAGTGTAGAATTAACACAAAAACAACCCACACTTCAAAACACACATTCATTTCATTACACTAATTATAATTAAAAAAATACATTACACAGATTACCACAGTTTATATTTTTAAAAGAGGGAGGGGAGTGTCCACATCCTTCGAAAAAGAGCACACGCGCAGTCTTGAGACGAGGATCTCCAAGCATTTATAGCAATAAATGTTTGGAATCTGACGGATCGACTGGGTGGGCGCTCTTTTTCTTTTAGTGTAGAATTAACACAAAAACAACCCACACTTCAAAACACACATTCATTTCATTACACTAATTATAATTAAAAAAATACATTACACAGATTACCACAGTTTATATTTTTAAAAGAGGGAGGGGAGTGTCCACATCCTTCGAAAAAGAGCACACGCGCAGTCTTGAGACGAGGATCTCCAAGCATTTATAGCAATAAATGTTTGGAATCTGACGGATCGACTGGGTGGGCGCTCTTTTTCTTTAGTGTAGAATTAACACAAAAACAACCCACACTTCAAAACACACATTCATTTCATTACACTAATTATAATTAAAAAAATACATTACACAGATTACCACAGTTTATATTTTTAAAAGAGGGAGGGGAGTGTCCACATCCTTCGAAAAAGAGCACACGCGCAGTCTTGAGACGAGGATCTCCAAGCATTTATAGCAATAAATGTTTGGAATCTGACGGATCGACTGGGTGGGCGCTCTTTTTCTTTTAGTGTAGAATTAACACAAAAACAACCCACACTTCAAAACACACATTCATTTCATTACACTAATTATAATTAAAAAAATACATTACACAGATTACCACAGTTTATATTTTTAAAAGAGGGAGGGGAGTGTCCACATCCTTCGAAAAAGAGCACACGCGCAGTCTTGAGACGAGGATCTCCAAGCATTTATAGCAATAAATGTTTGGAATCTGACGGATCGACTGGGTGGGCGCTCTTTTTCTTTAGTGTAGAATTAACACAAAAACAACCCACACTTCAAAACACACATTCATTTCATTACACTAATTATAATTAAAAAAATACATTACACAGATTACCACAGTTTATATTTTTAAAAGAGGGAGGGGAGTGTCCACATCCTTCGAAAAAGAGCACACGCGCAGTCTTGAGACGAGGATCTCCAAGCATTTATAGCAATAAATGTTTGGAATCTGACGGATCGACTGGGTGGGCGCTCTTTTTCTTTTAGTGTAGAATTAACACAAAAACAACCCACACTTCAAAACACACATTCATTTCATTACACTAATTATAATTAAAAAAATACATTACACAGATTACCACAGTTTATATTTTTAAAAGAGGGAGGGGAGTGTCCACATCCTTCGAAAAAGAGCACACGCGCAGTCTTGAGACGAGGATCTCCAAGCATTTATAGCAATAAATGTTTGGAATCTGACGGATCGACTGGGTGGGCGCTCTTTTTCTTTAGTGTAGAATTAACACAAAAACAACCCACACTCCAAAACACACATTCATTTCATTACACTAATTATAATTAAAAAAATACATTACACAGATTACCACAGTTTATATTTTTAAAAGAGGGAGGGGAGTGTCCACATCCTTCGAAAAAGAGCACACGCGCAGTCTTGAGACGAGGATCTCCAAGCATTTATAGCAATAAATGTTTGGAATCTGACGGATCGACTGGGTGGGCGCTCTTTTTCTTTAGTGTAGAATTAACACAAAAACAACCCACACTTCAAAACACACATTCATTTCATTACACTAATTATAATTAAAAAAATACATTACACAGATTACCACAGTTTATATTTTTAAAAGAGGGAGGGGAGTGTCCACATCCTTCGAAAAAGAGCACACGCGCAGTCTTGAGACGAGGATCTCCAAGCATTTATAGCAATAAATGTTTGGAATCTGACGGATCGACTGGGTGGGCGCTCTTTTTCTTTTAGTGTAGAATTAACACAAAAACAACCCACACTTCAAAACACACATTCATTTCATTACACTAATTATAATTAAAAAAATACATTACACAGATTACCACAGTTTATATTTTTAAAAGAGGGAGGGGAGTGTCCACATCCTTCGAAAAAGAGCACACGCGCAGTCTTGAGACGAGGATCTCCAAGCATTTATAGCAATAAATGTTTGGAATCTGACGGATCGACTGGGTGGGCGCTCTTTTTCTTTAGTGTAGAATTAACACAAAAACAACCCACACTTCAAAACACACATTCATTTCATTACACTAATTATAATTAAAAAAATACATTACACAGATTACCACAGTTTATATTTTTAAAAGAGGGAGGGGAGTGTCCACATCCTTCGAAAAAGAGCACACGCGCAGTCTTGAGACGAGGATCTCCAAGCATTTATAGCAATAAATGTTTGGAATCTGACGGATCGACTGGGTGGGCGCTCTTTTTCTTTAGTGTAGAATTAACACAAAAACAACCCACACTTCAAAACACACATTCATTTCATTACACTAATTATAATTAAAAAAATACATTACACAGATTACCACAGTTTATATTTTTAAAAGAGGGAGGGGAGTGTCCACATCCTTCGAAAAAGAGCACACGCGCAGTCTTGAGACGAGGATCTCCAAGCATTTATAGCAATAAATGTTTGGAATCTGACGGATCGACTGGGTGGGCGCTCTTTTTCTTTAGTGTAGAATTAACACAAAAACAACCCACACTTCAAAACACACATTCATTTCATTACACTAATTATAATTAAAAAAATACATTACACAGATTACCACAGTTTATATTTTTAAAAGAGGGAGGGGAGTGTCCACATCCTTCGAAAAAGAGCACACGCGCAGTCTTGAGACGAGGATCTCCAAGCATTTATAGCAATAAATGTTTGGAATCTGACGGATCGACTGGGTGGGCGCTCTTTTTCTTTAGTGTAGAATTAACACAAAAACAACCCACACTTCAAAACACACATTCATTTCATTACACTAATTATAATTAAAAAAATACATTACACAGATTACCACAGTTTATATTTTTAAAAGAGGGAGGGGAGTGTCCACATCCTTCGAAAAAGAGCACACGCGCAGTCTTGAGACGAGGATCTCCAAGCATTTATAGCAATAAATGTTTGGAATCTGACGGATCGACTGGGTGGGCGCTCTTTTTCTTTTAGTGTAGAATTAACACAAAAACAACCCACACTTCAAAACACACATTCATTTCATTACACTAATTATAATTAAAAAAATACATTACACAGATTACCACAGTTTATATTTTTAAAAGAGGGAGGGGAGTGTCCACATCCTTCGAAAAAGAGCACACGCGCAGTCTTGAGACGAGGATCTCCAAGCATTTATAGCAATAAATGTTTGGAATCTGACGGATCGACTGGGTGGGCGCTCTTTTTCTTTAGTGTAGAATTAACACAAAAACAACCCACACTCAAAACACACATTCATTTCATTACACTAATTTTAATTAAAAAAATACATTACACAGATTACCACAGTTTATATTTTTAAAAGAGGGAGGGGAGTGTCCACATCCTTCGAAAAAGAGCACACGCGCAGTCTTGAGACGAGGATCTCCAAGCATTTATAGCAATAAATGTTTGGAATCTGACGGATCGACTGGGTGGGCGCTCTTTTTCTTTAGTGTAGAATTAACACAAAAACAACCCACACTTCAAAACACACATTCATTTCATTACACTAATTATAATTAAAAAAATACATTACACAGATTACCACAGTTTATATTTTTAAAAGAGGGAGGGGAGTGTCCACATCCTTCGAAAAAGAGCACACGCGCAGTCTTGAGACGAGGATCTCCAAGCATTTATAGCAATAAATGTTTGGAATCTGACGGATCGACTGGGTGGGCGCTCTTTTTCTTTAGTGTAGAATTAACACAAAAACAACCCACACTCCAAAACACACATTCATTTCATTACACTAATTATAATTAAAAAAATACATTACACAGATTACCACAGTTTATATTTTTAAAAGAGGGAGGGGAGTGTCCACATCCTTCGAAAAAGAGCACACGCGCAGTCTTGAGACGAGGATCTCCAAGCATTTATAGCAATAAATGTTTGGAATCTGACGGATCGACTGGGTGGGCGCTCTTTTTCTTTAGTGTAGAATTAACACAAAAACAACCCACACTTCAAAACACACATTCATTTCATTACACTAATTATAATTAAAAAAATACATTACACAGATTACCACAGTTTATATTTTTAAAAGAGGGAGGGGAGTGTCCACATCCTTCGAAAAAGAGCACACGCGCAGTCTTGAGACGAGGATCTCCAAGCATTTATAGCAATAAATGTTTGGAATCTGACGGATCGACTGGTGGGCGCTCTTTTTCTTTTAATGTAGAATTAACACAAAAACAACCCACACTTCAAAACACACATTCATTTCATTACACTAATTATAATTAAAAAATACATTACACAGATTACCACAGTTTATATTTTTAAAAGAGGGAGGGGAGTGTCCACATCCTTCGAAAAAGAGCACACGCGCAGTCTTGAGACGAGGATCTCCAAGCATTTATAGCAATAAATGTTTGGAATCTGACGGATCGACTGGGTGGGCGCTCTTTTTCTTTAGTGTAGAATTAACACAAAAACAACCCACACTTCAAAACACACATTCATTTCATTACACTAATTATAATTAAAAAAATACATTACACAGATTACCACAGTTTATATTTTTAAAAGAGGGAGGGGAGTGTCCACATCCTTCGAAAAAGAGCACACGCGCAGTCTTGAGACGAGGATCTCCAAGCATTTATAGCAATAAATGTTTGGAATCTGACGGATCGACTGGGTGGGCGCTCTTTTTCTTTAGTGTAGAATTAACACAAAAACAACCCACACTTCAAAACACACATTCATTTCATTACACTAATTATAATTAAAAAATACATTACACAGATTACCACAGTTTATATTTTTAAAAGAGGGAGGGGAGTGTCCACATCCTTCGAAAAAGAGCACACGCGCAGTCTTGAGACGAGGATCTCCAAGCATTTATAGCAATAAATGTTTGGAATCTGACGGATCGACTGGGTGGGCGCTCTTTTTCTTTAGTGTAGAATTAACACAAAAACAACCCACACTTCAAAACACACATTCATTTCATTACACTAATTATAATTAAAAAATACATTACACAGATTACCACAGTTTATATTTTTAAAAGAGGGAGGGGAGTGTCCACATCCTTCGAAAAAGAGCACACGCGCAGTCTTGAGACGAGGATCTCCAAGCATTTATAGCAATAAATGTTTGGAATCTGACGGATCGACTGGGTGGGCGCTCTTTTTCTTTAGTGTAGAATTAACACAAAAACAACCCACACTTCAAAACACACATTCATTTCATTACACTAATTATAATTAAAAAAATACATTACACAGATTACCACAGTTTATATTTTTAAAAGAGGGAGGGGAGTGTCCACATCCTTCGAAAAAGAGCACACGCGCAGTCTTGAGACGAGGATCTCCAAGCATTTATAGCAATAAATGTTTGGAATCTGACGGATCGACTGGGTGGGCGCTCTTTTTCTTTAGTGTAGAATTAACACAAAAACAACCCACACTTCAAAACACACATTCATTTCATTACACTAATTATAATTAAAAAAATACATTACACAGATTACCACAGTTTATATTTTTAAAAGAGGGAGGGGAGTGTCCACATCCTTCGAAAAAGAGCACACGCGCAGTCTTGAGACGAGGATCTCCAAGCATTTATAGCAATAAATGTTTGGAATCTGACGGATCGACTGGGTGGGCGCTCTTTTTCTTTAGTGTAGAATTAACACAAAAACAACCCACACTTCAAAACACACATTCATTTCATTACACTAATTATAATTAAAAAAATACATTACACAGATTACCACAGTTTATATTTTTAAAAGAGGGAGGGGAGTGTCCACATCCTTCGAAAAAGAGCACACGCGCAGTCTTGAGACGAGGATCTCCAAGCATTTATAGCAATAAATGTTTGGAATCTGACGGATCGACTGGGTGGGCGCTCTTTTTCTTTAGTGTAGAATTAACACAAAAACAACCCACACTTCAAAACACACATTCATTTCATTACACTAATTATAATTAAAAAAATACATTACACAGATTACCACAGTTTATATTTTTAAAAGAGGGAGGGGAGTGTCCACATCCTTCGAAAAAGAGCACACGCGCAGTCTTGAGACGAGGATCTCCAAGCATTTATAGCAATAAATGTTTGGAATCTGACGGATCGACTGGTGGGCGCTCTTTTTCTTTTAGTGTAGAATTAACACAAAAACAACCCACACTTCAAAACACACATTCATTTCATTACACTAATTATAATTAAAAAAATACATTACACAGATTACCACAGTTTATATTTTTAAAAGAGGGAGGGGAGTGTCCACATCCTTCGAAAAAGAGCACACGCGCAGTCTTGAGACGAGGATCTCCAAGCATTTATAGCAATAAATGTTTGGAATCTGACGGATCGACTGGGTGGGCGCTCTTTTTCTTTAGTGTAGAATTAACACAAAAACAACCCACACTTCAAAACACACATTCATTTCATTACACTAATTATAATTAAAAAATACATTACACAGATTACCACAGTTTATATTTTTAAAAGAGGGAGGGGAGTGTCCACATCCTTCGAAAAAGAGCACACGCGCAGTCTTGAGACGAGGATCTCCAAGCATTTATAGCAATAAATGTTTGGAATCTGACGGATCGACTGGGTGGGCGCTCTTTTTCTTTAGTGTAGAATTAACACAAAAACAACCCACACTTCAAAACACACATTCATTTCATTACACTAATTTTAATTAAAAAATACATTACACAGATTACCACAGTTTATATTTTTAAAAGAGGGAGGGGAGTGTCCACATCCTTCGAAAAAGAGCACACGCGCAGTCTTGAGACGAGGATCTCCAAGCATTTATAGCAATAAATGTTTGGAATCTGACGGATCGACTGGGTGGGCGCTCTTTTTCTTTAGTGTAGAATTAACACAAAAACAACCCACACTTCAAAACACACATTCATTTCATTACACTAATTATAATTAAAAAATACATTACACAGATTACCACAGTTTATATTTTTAAAAGAGGGAGGGGAGTGTCCACATCCTTCGAAAAAGAGCACACGCGCAGTCTTGAGACGAGGATCTCCAAGCATTTATAGCAATAAATGTTTGGAATCTGACGGATCGACTGGGTGGGCGCTCTTTTTCTTTTAGTGTAGAATTAACACAAAAACAACCCACACTTCAAAACACACATTCATTTCATTACACTAATTATAATTAAAAAAATACATTACACAGATTACCACAGTTTATATTTTTAAAAGAGGGAGGGGAGTGTCCACATCCTTCGAAAAAGAGCACACGCGCAGTCTTGAGACGAGGATCTCCAAGCATTTATAGCAATAAATGTTTGGAATCTGACGGATCGACTGGGTGGGCGCTCTTTTTCTTTTAGTGTAGAATTAACACAAAAACAACCCACACTTCAAAACACACATTCATTTCATTACACTAATTTTAATTAAAAAAATACATTACACAGATTACCACAGTTTATATTTTTAAAAGAGGGAGGGGAGTGTCCACATCCTTCGAAAAAGAGCACACGCGCAGTCTTGAGACGAGGATCTCCAAGCATTTATAGCAATAAATGTTTGGAATCTGACGGATCGACTGGGTGGGCGCTCTTTTTCTTTAGTGTAGAATTAACACAAAAACAACCCACACTTCAAAACACACATTCATTTCATTACACTAATTATAATTAAAAAAATACATTACACAGATTACCACAGTTTATATTTTTAAAAGAGGGAGGGGAGTGTCCACATCCTTCGAAAAAGAGCACACGCGCAGTCTTGAGACGAGGATCTCCAAGCATTTATAGCAATAAATGTTTGGAATCTGACGGATCGACTGGGTGGGCGCTCTTTTTCTTTTAGTGTAGAATTAACACAAAAACAACCCACACTCCAAAACACACATTCATTTCATTACACTAATTATAATTAAAAAAATACATTACACAGATTACCACAGTTTATATTTTTAAAAGAGGGAGGGGAGTGTCCACATCCTTCGAAAAAGAGCACACGCGCAGTCTTGAGACGAGGATCTCCAAGCATTTATAGCAATAAATGTTTGGAATCTGACGGATCGACTGGGTGGGCGCTCTTTTTCTTTAGTGTAGAATTAACACAAAAACAACCCACACTTCAAAACACACATTCATTTCATTACACTAATTATAATTAAAAAATACATTACACAGATTACCACAGTTTATATTTTTAAAAGAGGGAGGGGAGTGTCCACATCCTTCGAAAAAGAGCACACGCGCAGTCTTGAGACGAGGATCTCCAAGCATTTATAGCAATAAATGTTTGGAATCTGACGGATCGACTGGGTGGGCGCTCTTTTTCTTTTAGTGTAGAATTAACACAAAAACAACCCACACTTCAAAACACACATTCATTTCATTACACTAATTATAATTAAAAAATACATTACACAGATTACCACAGTTTATATTTTTAAAAGAGGGAGGGGAGTGTCCACATCCTTCGAAAAAGAGCACACGCGCAGTCTTGAGACGAGGATCTCCAAGCATTTATAGCAATAAATGTTTGGAATCTGACGGATCGACTGGGTGGGCGCTCTTTTTCTTTAGTGTAGAATTAACACAAAAACAACCCACACTCCAAAACACACATTCATTTCATTACACTAATTTTAATTAAAAAAATACATTACACAGATTACCACAGTTTATATTTTTAAAAGAGGGAGGGGAGTGTCCACATCCTTCGAAAAAGAGCACACGCGCAGTCTTGAGACGAGGATCTCCAAGCATTTATAGCAATAAATGTTTGGAATCTGACGGATCGACTGGGTGGGCGCTCTTTTTCTTTAGTGTAGAATTAACACAAAAACAACCCACACTTCAAAACACACATTCATTTCATTACACTAATTATAATTAAAAAAATACATTACACAGATTACCACAGTTTATATTTTTAAAAGAGGGAGGGGAGTGTCCACATCCTTCGAAAAAGAGCACACGCGCAGTCTTGAGACGAGGATCTCCAAGCATTTATAGCAATAAATGTTTGGAATCTGACGGATCGACTGGGTGGGCGCTCTTTTTCTTTAGTGTAGAATTAACACAAAAACAACCCACACTTCAAAACACACATTCATTTCATTACACTAATTTTAATTAAAAAAATACATTACACAGATTACCACAGTTTATATTTTTAAAAGAGGGAGGGGAGTGTCCACATCCTTCGAAAAAGAGCACACGCGCAGTCTTGAGACGAGGATCTCCAAGCATTTATAGCAATAAATGTTTGGAATCTGACGGATCGACTGGGTGGGCGCTCTTTTTCTTTAGTGTAGAATTAACACAAAAACAACCCACACTTCAAAACACACATTCATTTCATTACACTAATTATAATTAAAAAATACATTACACAGATTACCACAGTTTATATTTTTAAAAGAGGGAGGGGAGTGTCCACATCCTTCGAAAAAGAGCACACGCGCAGTCTTGAGACGAGGATCTCCAAGCATTTATAGCAATAAATGTTTGGAATCTGACGGATCGACTGGGTGGGCGCTCTTTTTCTTTAGTGTAGAATTAACACAAAAACAACCCACACTTCAAAACACACATTCATTTCATTACACTAATTTTAATTAAAAAAATACATTACACAGATTACCACAGTTTATATTTTTAAAAGAGGGAGGGGAGTGTCCACATCCTTCGAAAAAGAGCACACGCGCAGTCTTGAGACGAGGATCTCCAAGCATTTATAGCAATAAATGTTTGGAATCTGACGGATCGACTGGGTGGGCGCTCTTTTTCTTTAGTGTAGAATTAACACAAAAACAACCCACACTCCAAAACACACATTCATTTCATTACACTAATTTTAATTAAAAAAATACATTACACAGATTACCACAGTTTATATTTTTAAAAGAGGGAGGGAGTGTCCACATCCTTCGAAAAAGAGCACACGCGCAGTCTTGAGACGAGGATCTCCAAGCATTTATAGCAATAAATGTTTGGAATCTGACGGATCGACTGGGTGGGCGCTCTTTTTCTCTTAGTGTAGAATTAACACAAAAACAACCCACACTCCAAAACACACATTCATTTCATTACACTAATTTTAATTAAAAAAATACATTACACAGATTACCACAGTTTATATTTTTAAAAGAGGGAGGGAGTGTCCACATCCTTCGAAAAAGAGCACACGCGCAGTCTTGAGACGAGGATCTCCAAGCATTTATAGCAATAAATGTTTGGAATCTGACGGATCGACTGGGTGGGCGCTCTTTTTCTTTAGTGTAGAATTAACACAAAAACAACCCACACTTCAAAACACACATTCATTTCATTACACTAATTATAATTAAAAAAATACATTACACAGATTACCACAGTTTATATTTTTAAAAGAGGGAGGGGAGTGTCCACATCCTTCGAAAAAGAGCACACGCGCAGTCTTGAGACGAGGATCTCCAAGCATTTATAGCAATAAATGTTTGGAATCTGACGGATCGACTGGGTGGGCGCTCTTTTTCGTTTAGTGTAGAATTAACACAAAAACAACCCACACTCCAAAACACACATTCATTTCATTACACTAATTTTAATTAAAAAAATACATTACACAGATTACCACAGTTTATATTTTTAAAAGAGGGAGGGGAGTGTCCACATCCTTCGAAAAAGAGCACACGCGCAGTCTTGAGACGAGGATCTCCAAGCATTTATAGCAATAAATGTTTGGAATCTGACGGATCGACTGGTGGGCGCTCTTTTTCTTTTAGTGTAGAATTAACACAAAAACAACCCACACTTCAAAACACACATTCATTTCATTACACTAATTATAATTAAAAAAATACATTACACAGATTACCACAGTTTATATTTTTAAAAGAGGAGGGGAGTGTCCACATCCTTCGAAAAAGAGCACACGCGCAGTCTTGAGACGAGGATCTCCAAGCATTTATAGCAATAAATGTTTGGAATCTGACGGATCGACTGGGTGGGCGCACTTTTTCTTTTAATGTAGAATTAACACAAAAACAACCCACACTCCAAAACACACATTCATTTCATTACACTAATTTTAATTAAAAAAATACATTACACAGATTACCACAGTTTATATTTTTAAAAGAGGAAGGGAGTGTCCACATCCTTCGAAAAAGAGCACACGCGCAGTCTTGAGACGAGGATCTCCAAGCATTTATAGCAATAAATGTTTGGAATCTGGCGGATCGACTGGGTGGGCGCTCTTTTTCTTTTAGTGTAGAATTACACAAAACAACC